>ONZH01022965.1:0-13531 GCA_900303285.1 Rhinella marina
CTCACCTCTTGGGCCTCCACAAAATTTTTAAGAGGTCTCACCTCTTGGGCCTCCACATAATTTTTAAGAGGTCTCACCTCTTGGGCCTCCACATAATTTTTAAGAGGTCTCACCTCTTGGGCCTCCACATAATTTTTAAGAGGTTCACCTCTTGGGCCTCCACATAATTTTAATGAGGTCTCACCTCTTGGGCCTCCACATAATTTTTAAGAGGTCTCACTCTTGGCCTCCACAATAATTTTTAAGAGGTCTCACCTCTTGGGCCCTCCACATAATTTTTAAGAGTCTCACCTCTTGGGCCTCCACATAATTTTTAAGAGGTCTCACCTCTTGGGCCTCCACAATAATTTTTAAGAGGTCTCACCTCTTGGGCCTCCACATAATTTTTAAGAGGTCTCAACCTCTTGGACCTCCACATAATTTTTAAGAGGTCTCACCTCTTGGGCCTCCACATAATTTTTAAGAGGTCTCACCTCTTGGCCCTCCACAATAATTTTTAAGAGGTCTCACCCTCTTGGGCCTCCACATAATTTTTATCGAGGTCTCACCTCTTGGGGCTCTCCTACATAATTTTTAAGAGGTCTCACCTCCTTTGGGCCTCCACCAAAATTTTTAAGAGGTCTCACCTCTTTGGGCCGCCACATAAATTTTTATCGCAGGTCTCCACCTCTTGGGCCTCCCACATAATTTTTAAGAGGTCTCACCTCTTGGGCCTCCACATAATTCTTTAAAGAGGTCTCACCTCTTGGGCCTCCACATAATTTTAAGAGGGTCTCACCTCTTGGGCCCTCCACATAAATTTTATCGAGGTTCTCACCTCTTGGGGCCTCCACATAATTTTTTAAGGACGGTCTCACCTCTTGGAGCCTCCACAAATTTTAAGAGGTCTCACCTCTTGGGCCTCCACATAATTTTAAGACCGGTCCTCACCTCTAGGGCCACCACATAATTTTTAAGAGGTCTCACCTCTTGGGCATCCACATAATTTATCGAGGTCTCACCTCTTTGGGCCTCCACATCCATTTTTTCGGGGCTCACCTCTTGGGGCCTCCATATAAATTTTTTCGAGGGCTCACCTCAAGCTAACTTTGGCCGCACTCATTAAAATCTTTTCACAACCAAGGACCTAAGAGCCCTCGATGGGAGAGCTTTGTGTGGGGGCCTGTTATAGGGAAGAGATGCGGCCCTGCGGGCTCTAGCCTGCCATCTCCATGAGCCTCTGGCCAGCCCAAGGCCTCTTCCTGCCTTTTGCGGTCCTACGCATCCCTCAACATCCCCACTGCTTTACCTGCTAGACATGACACTGGGCCAGGTCGGGTCACTGACATCTCAAGCGCCAACAATTTGGGCATTTTAAGGCTTCTGCATGTGTTTGAGTTGTTTTTACATTTTAAAGAAGACATGTCTGACCACATCTCACACACACACACACAATGACAATTAGGGGTGGGGTCTATTTGCTTTCCCCTTTGCCTATGCCATCTGTGGTTGTCATAGGCAACGTGATTTTAAGGGGTGCAGAATTTTATCTTCTTTTTTGTCTAGTTTGGCTTGGGGTCCATGGCAATGTAGAGGAAAGAAGGTTTCCTTGTATGGTCTCACTTTACAGAGAGGTTACATTGTCTTTGGAGTGTATTGTTGAGAGGCTGTGATAGTGGCGTAATAGTGCGACTTGGGCGCGTTATATGCACCCAGACATGCTTCCCCTGCTGTCCCAGTTGCATTCCAGCAGTGTTGGCATCCTTTTCTGAGGTTTCAGGGTGGACTTGGTGACCTCCAAGTGGTCGAATTGAGATTTCCAAGTGGCAAGCATTTTTTTCCCATAGACTTTAATGGGATTCGATATTCGGTCGAATAGTCGAATTTCGCAGTCTATTCGAATCGAATTTCGAATATTTCACTACTCGCTCATCTCTAGTCATTGTTAAATTTCACCCGACAATCATTCATTTTCTTAGATATTGTCCATTTGGATCAAGTGTAAATAAATATGTATGGTCACCTTTGAATTTAATTAGCTGCCCAAATGTTTGACCAGTTTGAAGGTCTGGTCTTTTTAAAGGCACAAACTAAATGCTGGTTTCTTTTCTCTAGGTTGCAACACCATTTACTTTGGTTTCAAGTTCTCTTTATGTTAATGTAAGTTTTACATACATTGTTTGAACCAATCCTGCTATAATTTCTAAATGTAGAAATAGAATTGTACATGTATATGGATGGGTTATATTTCCTTTTTTGTGTCCCTAGATTGCTTTGTTGTTGCACTTCTACGTGTTTACCGTTGAAATATATGAGTGAATGACAGAGGTGGTCCTCTCCTGGTTCTTTTGGTTTCTGGTAAGTTTTTTGTTGTATTATATGTGTGTTTAATTTAGTACATTTAAAAATGTCTGTTATACTTTCAAATATAAATAGTACATTTTATGTGAGAATAACTATTTTCTTTTGTTATTTAGGTTGTAGTTATGTTTTTCAAGTTGGAACAATCAAGCTAGAAGAGATGGAGACAAGAAACTTCTGATTTCATTTGTCGTGTTTCAGGTAAGTTTTTAATAAAACTATTATACCTTTTATTTGTTATGCACTACTTTTATTATACTTGGAACAATTTGAAAAACATGACACTATATCACTTTAGTAAATAAATGTATTCCCAACAATATAACACTTGTTGGTCATCATTTCTCTTAACTCCACCTTGTGTAATTTTCCTGTTATTCTAAGTTTCATTGAGTTCATTGTCAATTGGGTACGTCCCTACAATCTGAGACTGCATTAGGCTGTATAGACACACATACCCCATCTCGTAAATACAGTTGCCAATGAACTTAGAAACCTTGAATAACAGAGGAAAGAAACAATGCAAAGTTGTGAGAAAAGATGATCCAGAATTGCTTGTTGTGGAATGCAGTGTAATTGATAAAACAGACATGTCAGGTGTGGTGATGGGTCCTAGTTCACAAAGGGTTACAGGAGGGAGGGAAATGTAAAGTTAGGCAAAAGCAGTGATACAATTCTCTATATCAGGGATCAGCAACCTCTGGCACTCCAGCAGTTCCTAAACTATTATACCCAGGATGCTTAGTTCACTTCTATGGGGGTTACAAGAACAGCTTAGCAAGTGTGCATGCTGGGAGGTGTAGTTTCTCTGTAGCTGGAGTGCCAAAAGTTTATGATCCCTGCTCTATATAATGAAACATACATACATACATAATATCTTCATGTATTATGTATATTAACATTATATTTATCTAAACAGAGAGAATTTCCGTGAATTGAAATACTGTGGCAGGGAAGGTTCCTTGGAAGTCCAAAGCATACCAAGAATTTTTTATCTTTTTGCAGGAATCTGTATCTATAAAAAAGTTTAACATAGTCTTGTAAAGTTCGAATATTTTGATCCTGGCAATAAAGAGTTTTCAGTATTAGTTATAAGTATTTCAGCTTTTGAATCTCTTTTTTTACCTCCCCCATCTAAGGGGACTGTAAGGGATGTGTGTGTTGGGGGGGGGATCTTGACTAGTCACAGTAGTGTGGGGGTTGCATGGGAGGAGGGTTAATATTTGACAGGGCCCCCACAACAGTATTATACAATGACACTACATGACAGACAGTATATATATATATATATTATAGGAAAAGGATGGCGTGGCAGCCTGGTCTAGATCGGGACTAGTTGGGAAGTGCGGGGGCGGTGGAGGGGTGGGGGGCGCTTGGGGTCCTTGGGGGGGGGGGGCATACAGAAGTTTGCTGTGGGGCCCAGTCACTTCTAGCTACGCCCCTGCTTAGCACCTTTCTCAAAAAATGCTGAAATGTCAGAGACTATGTTCAGGATAGGTCATCAATATCAGATCGGTGGGGTCTGACACACAGCACCTCCACTAATCAGATGCTTGAAGAGAAGGCACTGCCTCCTCTACATTGTTTATCTGTTCGCCATTGCATCCGCAGTGGTGAGCAGGTGTAATTACAGCTAAGCCGTCCCATTCATTTCAATGAAACGGCTCGTTCCTATACACTATTCCCAACTGAGCATGTGCTTCCATCTCAGTAAGCAGGACAAAGAAATTAGGTGGTGCTATACAGCTATGTTTTATTAGCTATACTAAATTTTTAATTATTTGCAATTACAAAGGTATTCAGTTGCTGTTTTGAAAAATGTAGAGTATTTTTGATGGGACAACCCACCCACAATGCCAAGGTTCCTCATACAGAGAATACTTACCTGGTCCCCGATGTCCGTGCCCTTCTGGATCCCTCCATAGCCATCGCTGCATGTCTCGGCCATGCAGATCGCAACATCCGTCGATGGAAAGGAATGTACCAGTCATTACTAATAATCAGTAATATACACCCTGACGTGCCCTAAATATATGTCCAATAATAATTATATATTGAGGTAGTGTGTGCATATCTGTATCACTTCAGCTATGTATAAAGACTTTATTCTGTATTTTACAAGTTTTTCAAACTTGTGCAGAAAGATTGATCTTCAAGACTTCTGTCCATTGAAATAATGTGAAATTCTTTTCAGTGGACATAGTGAATGTCTACTCTACCAGCCTGCTATAGCAAGGTAATTTACCTGCTGTAAAAGGTAGTAAGGTTATAATTAACAACACCATGAGATCTCGGCTGAACAGCATGTATGTCACTGTCGTCATGGAAACTATTTTTATGTTATACAGTTCAACAGGCACTTTTCTTGATTATATTTTTCTGCTGGTTAGCAACATGAACTTATCATACCCAATTACATTTGGTGCTATGTATCTTTAAAAAAACCTACAAATGCATACAAATTCACAAGCTCTGCTCTGCACAGCATAGCAAACGTCTAATAAGCAAGCTTAGGCAACTGGATCTCAGCTAGATGTTTTATTTCAAGATAATTTCATAGCAACAGTGCTAAGAAATGGGATTTTTTTGATATTCGATCATTTCCCTCAAATAGCAGAAATTTGGATGAAATAAAACAAAAATCACCTCAGTAATGCCACACTGCAACACCCATCTGTTTTTTAAGGTTATGTCCTCTTTTCGCCAAGCAATTACTGTCTTTGTTGGTATAAATCCTTATTTAGCTATATAAGTCACTGATGATACCTCATAATGCATGTGGCCAGGGCCGGACTGGGACTGAAATTCAGCCCTGGCATTTTGAAATAAAAGAGGCCCACATGCCTCGACTTTTTAAAGTCACAGCCAACCCTTTTAGAGGCCCTAAAAATTATTAAAATATAATAATTTAATAAACGTAAACCACACCAAACAAGGTAAATAAACCGCCCCCTGCAGAGAGAGATGGAAAAGCTGTATCTCCTGATAGGGTACGGGTCTAGAACTCAGACCCGGACTGATCAAAACTTTTGATATGTCTCTGTGACATGTCAAAAGTCTTTCAGTTCATCAGTGGCCCTATTACACAGATTGATGTGTAAAGGTCCTTTTACACGGGCCGATTATCGGCCGAAAAAGCGTTCCTAGGAATGCTAGTGCCGATAATCGGCCCGTGTAAAAGTGGCCCTAATCAGCCGATGAACGAGCAAAACGCACGTTCGTCGGCTGATTGGATCTTTTGGTTTGTACAAAAGATCCAATCTGTCAGGCGCACATTACCCTATGTAAACAGGCGATGTGCGCCTGACAGTATGGAGCTTCGCGGCCGCACGAGTGATACAGCGATCACTCGTGTGGCCCGGCGCATGGCAAGTCAATTTCTGCCAGAAGAAAATCTGAAAAGTGTTCATGAGATATGTCTGATCTCACTTTGCTGGTGCTGTACTGCTCTGCGTTTTTTCCCCACATAATTCAGTATGGAAAAAATGCACATATTCCACAACATGTCCATGCAGCCTAATAGACAAATAATACTGCCAAGACCATGAACACTTATTATTACCACCTCATAGTGGCTAAATACTACACCAGACTGATACTGGGGCACTCTTTCCCCCAATCTGAGGAAGTGTCTGTTCCATTCTCTATGGGTCTGCCAGAGACAGCCTAGTGCAGCATTTCGCTGCAGTCCCATAGAGAATGACTGGAGTGGAAGAGCACATGCCTGACCTGGCAGTCCATCAGATCGAGGGAACAGGACCCACGTTCTTGGGCTCAGGGAGGCATCACAGCAGTCAGCAGTCTGAACCCCACTGATCAGTTACTTATGCCCTATCCTATGAATAGGGGATAACGTCCAAATTTGGCACAATCCCTTGGATTCATTCCCAATCTACATTTAGGCCCCTTCATAACCATACTGTACCACACCATATTTTGATGAAATATTATAATAGCCACATTAATATAAATGTTAGTGTTGAGCGAGCATGCTCAGCTGAACTCGCTGTTCAGCCAAGTATGCCTACGCTTGGGTCCGCTCGGTGTTCGGCCGAACACAGAGTGTACTCGAGCGCAATGCTTGAGTCCCCTCCCCGCACCAAGACGGATCCGTTTGGTGTGACACAATAGTAAACAGATCCGTCCTCCATTGACTTTCAATGGAGTTCATGACGGATCCATCAGCTATCACGTTTTTTTTTTTTCATTGAAGAATTCAAGGTGTAATTTTTTTCATTCACCAGCAGAGGGCGCAATGTAAGGAAGAGGCTCCAATGCTGAGATGAAGAAGCCTGAGGAGGAGGTGGTAAGTGGTTTGTGTTTGTTTTCTATTTTTCAGGATCGTGAATGCAGAGGACTACGTCGGATTCGGTGGACTACGTCGGACCAGCTTTTTTATTTTTTAAATAAAATGGTCAAACTGGGGTCTGGGGGAGTATTTATTTCAATAAAATATTTTATAAGTTTGTGTGTTTTTTTTACAATATTGCAGTTTTAGTAATCAAGGCTATCTACTGACGGCCCTGATTACTAATACTGGGCTTAGTGCTTGCCGGTATGGCCAGCACTAACCCCAACATCTATTACCTCGGCACCCACCGCCACCAGGGGTGTCGGGAAGAGCCGGGTACCCGCAGGACCGGACCTTCTAAATTGAGGGTCCAGTTCTGGGGCGGCTGCAGGCTGGTACCATTAGGCTGGGATGGGCCAATAACCGTGTCCCTTCCCACCCTGGTAGTGCCAGGCTGCCGCTGCTGGTTGTATCTGGCTGGTGAAGGAAAAAAGGGGGGACCCACGCCGGTTTTTTAAATTATTTAATTATTTTTGAAAAAAAAATGGCGTGCGGTCCCCCCCTTTTTTCCTTGATGCCCCTTTTCAGATGCCCCTTTAGGCCCCCCATATTTCAGTTGCTCTGACAGGCCCCCCATATGTCAGGTGCGTAGCCCCCTCCCCCATATCAGATGCTCATTCAGGACCCCCATATGCCACTTTCTCAGGACCCCCCTCCCATATAAGTTTACTTATTCAGGCCCCCCATATGTCATTGTTCTGGAGGAACCCCCTCCCCCGCCCAAAAAAATATCAGTTGTTAATTATTTATTCAGGCCCCCCATATGTCACTTGCTCTGGACCCTCCCCCTTTCCCCTAATATCAATTGTTATTTATTTATGCAGGGCCCCCCATAACCCCATATGTCATTTGCTGAAGACCCCCCCCGATATTAATTAATTATTTATTTATTCAGGACCCCCCACCAATATCAGTTATTATTTATTTATTCAGCCCCCCCCATATATAATTTGCTCGGGACCCCCCCATCCACCAATATCAGTTATTAATTATTTATTTATTCAGGCGCCCCCCCCCGCCATATATCATTGCTCAGGATCCCCCCCACCAATATCAGTTAATAATTATTTATTTATTCAGCCCTTCCCCCCGCCATATATAATTGCTCAGGACCCCCCACCCCCCCACACACCACCAATATCAGTTATTATTTATTTATTCAGCCCCCCCCCCCCATATATAATTGCTCAGGACCCCCCCCACCACCAATATCAGTTATTAATTATTTATTTATTCAGGCACCCCCCATATATCATTGCAGTCAGGACCCCCCCCCACCAATATCAGTTATTATTTATTCAGGCCCCCCCATATATAATTGCTCAGGACCCCCCCCCCCCACACACCAATATGAGTTATTCATTATTTATTCAGAGAAAATATCAGTTATTAATTATTTATTCAGGCCCCCCCCCATATATCATTGCAGTCAGGACCCCCACACCAATATCAGTTATTATTTATTCAGGCCCCCCCATACATAATTGCTCAGGACCCCCCCCCCGGCCTGATCAGGTGACCCTGGAATATACTAGTGACTGGCCGCGGTGCCCGGCTCAGATGCCATCTGGATGTCGTTAGGGATAGAGCTGCTGCGTTTCAGGGACAGTGTTAGGGCCTGCATTTAGTTCTCTGTTAGGCAGGAATCACCCACAAAGAACCCAACAGCCCTTCTAAGGGCTACAAGACATTTTTTTTTGTCTCCTGGCTTGGCTGGCTGGCTGGCTGGCACTAGTAGTGCAGCTATCGCCATATATAACCCCCTTTGTTTTTAATGTTATATCTCAGTGATACAAATCCATTGCACACAGCAGTGTGGAACCATTCTGTGTGTCACAGTTCAGTACACTCACTATTTTCTGTCCAGGTGGCACTTTCTGTACGTCACTGAATACAACCAAGTCTTTTGCTGCCTGTCACGTGTATAGCTTGATCCCAAAAATCTCTGTGCGACATTTGTCTGGGTCGCAGTCTAAATAGCCACCGTCAGTAGGGTGTCAGTTAGCTCTACGATAGTTTCTGCACATCACGTTACAAAAAAAACAAAAATCTAAAACAAAAATATATAAAAAAAATTAGTTTTTTTTGTTGTTTCGGCTATGTGATACAAATCCACTTCACACAGCTGCGTGGAACCTTTCTGTGTGTCACAGTTCAGCACACTCACTCCAATCCGTATTTTCTGTCCAGGTGACACTTTCTGTACGTCACTGAATTCAACCAAGTCTTTTGCTGCCTGTCACTTATATAGCTTGATCCCAAAAATCTCTGTGCGACATTTGTCTGGGTCGCAGTCTAAATAGCCACCATTAACAGGGTGTGAGTTAGGTCTACGATAGTTCCTGCACGTCACGTTCCCAAAAAAACAAAACTACAAAAAAAATATAGAAAACAAAATATATAAAAAAAATTAGTTTTTTTGTTGTTTTAGCTCAGTGATACAAATCCATTTCACACAGCTGCGTGGAACCTTTCTGTGTGTCACAGTTCAGCACACTCACTCCAATCCGTATTTTCTGTCCAGGTGACACTTTCTGTACGTCACTGAATACAACCAAGTCTTTTGCTGGCTGTCACGTATATAGCTTGATCCCAAAAATCTCTGTGCGACATTTGTCTGGGTCGCAGTCTAAATAGCCACCATTAACAGGGTGTGAGTTAGGTCTACGATAGTTCCTGCACGTCACGTTCCCAAAAAAACAAAACTACAAAAAAAATATAGAAAACAAAATATATAAAAAAAATTAGTTTTTTTGTTGTTTTAGCTCAGTGATACAAATCCATTTCACACAGCTGCGTGGAACCTTTCTGTGTGTCACAGTTCAGCACACTCACTCCAATCCGTATTTTCTGTCCAGGTGACACTTTCTGTACGTCACTGAATACAACCAAGTCTTTTGCTGCCTGTCACGTATATAGCTTGATCCCAAAAATCTCTGTGCGACATTTGTCTGGGTCGCAGTCTAAATAGCCACCATTAACAGGGTGTGAGTTAGGTCTACGATAGTTCCTGCACGTCACGTTCCCAAAAAAACAAAACTACAAAAAAAATATAGAAAACAAAATATATAAAAAAAATTAGTTTTTTTGTTGTTTTAGCTCAGTGATACAAATCCATTTCACACAGCTGCGTGGAACCTTTCTGTGTGTCACAGTTCAGCACACTCACTCCAATCCGTATTTTCTGTCCAGGTGACACTTTCTGTACGTCACTGAATACAACCAAGTCTTTTGCTGCCTGTCACGTATATAGCTTGATCCCAAAAATCTCTGTGCGACATTTGTCTGGGTCGCAGTCTAAATAGCCACCATTAACAGGGTGTGAGTTAGGTCTACGATAGTTCCTGCACGTCACGTTCCCAAAAAAACAAAACTACAAAAAAAATATAGAAAACAAAATATATAAAAAAATTAGTTTTTTGTTGTTTTAGCTCAGTGATACAAATCCATTTCACACAGCTGCGTGGAACCTTTCTGTGTGTCACAGTTCAGCACACTCACTCCAATCCGTATTTTCTGTCCAGGTGACACTTTCTGTACGTCACTGAATACAACCAAGTCATTTGCTGCCTGTCACGTATATAGCTTGATCCCAAAAATCTCTGTGCGACATTTGTCTGGGTCGCAGTCTAAATAGCCACCATTAACAGGGTGTGAGTTAGGTCTACGATAGTTCCTGCACGTCACGTTCCTAAAAAAACAAAACTACAAAAAAATATAGAAAACAAAATATATAAAAAAATTAGTTTTTTTGTTGTTTTAGCTCAGTGATACAAATCCATTTCACACAGCTGCGTGGAACCTTTCTGTGTGTCACAGTTCAGCACACTCACTCCAATCCGTATTTTCTGTCCAGGTGACACTTTCTGTATGTCACTGAATACAACCAAGTCTTTTGCTGCCTGTCACGTATATAGCTTGATCCCAAAAATCTCTGTGCGACATTTGTCTGGGTCGCAGTCTAAATAGCCACCATTAACAGGGTGTGAGTTAGGTCTACGATAGTTCCTGCACGTCACGTTCCCAAAAAAACAAAACTACAAAAAAAATATAGAAAACAAAATATATAAAAAAAATTAGTTGTATTTGTTGTTTTAGCTCAGTGATACAAATCCATTTCACACAGCTGCGTGGAACCTTTCTGTGTGTCACAGTTCAGCACACTCACTCCAATCCGTATTTTCTGTCCAGGTGACACTTTCTGTACGTCACTGAATACAACCAAGTCTTTTGCTGCCTGTCACGTATATAGCTTGATCCCAAAAATCTCTGTGCGACATTTGTCTGGGTCGCAGTCTAAATAGCCACCATTAACAGGGTGTGAGTTAGGTCTACGATAGTTCCTGCACGTCACGTTCCCAAAAAAACAAAACTACAAAAAAATATAGAAAACAAAATATATAAAAAAATTAGTTGTATTTGTTGTTTTAGCTCAGTGATACAAATCCATTTCACACAGCTGCGTGGAACCTTTCTGTGTGTCACAGTTCAGCACACTCACTCCAATCCGTATTTTCTGTCCAGGTGACACTTTCTGTACGTCACTGAATACAACCAAGTCTTTTGCTGCCTGTCACGTATATAGCTTGATCCCAAAAATCTCTGTGCGACATTTGTCTGGGTCGCAGTCTAAATAGCCACCATTAACAGGGTGTGAGTTAGGTCTACGATAGTTCCTGCACGTCACGTTCCCAAAAAAACAAAACTACAAAAAAAATATAGAAACAAAATATATTAAAAAAATTAGTTTTTTTGTTGTTTTAGCTCAGTGATACAAATCCATTTCACACAGCTGCGTGGAACCTTTCTGTGTGTCACAGTTCAGCACACTCACTCCAATCCGTATTTTCTGTCCAGGTGACACTTTCTGTACGTCACTGAATACAACCAAGTCTTTTGCTGCCTGTCACGTATATAGCTTGATCCCAAAAATCTCTGTGCGACATTTGTCTGGGTCGCAGTCTAAATAGCCACCATTAACAGGGTGTGAGTTAGGTCTACGATAGTTCCTGCACGTCACGTTCCCAAAAAAACAAAACTACAAAAAAAATATAGAAAACAAAATATATAAAAAAATTAGTTTTTTGTTGTTTTAGCTCAGTGATACAAATCCATTTCACACAGCTGCGTGGAACCTTTCTGTGTGTCACAGTTCAGCACACTCACTCCAATCCGTATTTTCTGTCCAGGTGACACTTTCTGTACGTCACTGAATACAACCAAGTCTTTTGCTGCCTGTCACGTATATAGCTTGATCCCAAAAATCTCTGTGCGACATTTGTCTGGGTCGCAGTCTAAATAGCCACCATTAACAGGGTGTGAGTTAGGTCTACGATAGTTCCTGCACGTCACGTTCCCAAAAAAAACAAAACTACAAAAAAAATATAGAAAACAAAATTTATATAAAAAAATAGTTTTTTTGTTGTTTTAGCTCAGTGATACAAATCCATTTCACACAGCTGCGTGGAACCTTTCTGTGTGTCACAGTTCAGCACACTCACTCCAATCCGTATTTTCTGTCCAGGTGACACTTTCTGTACGTCACTGAATACAACCAAGTTGTCACGAGTGGTCTTGCGTCTGGAATCAGACGTTCTGCGCGGCTTTCTAAGTGACAGGTTTGACAGGCTATTCCCTGTGGTTTGGGTGCTGTTCACCACACCCCTCTCCCTCAGCTGTTGCCGCTGGGCAATTAGCTGTCTCCTACTTACCTCTTCCTCTCCCAGTTCTTCTGCATGCAAATCCTGTTGCTAGCATTAAAATTAGTTTTTTCAGTTTTTTAGCTTGAGAACAGGTTTCTGTTTTAGACTCAGGGTGTTCTAGGGTTCAATATTCTGTGTGATTTCACAGTTCAGCATACTGTCCACTAGCCATCTTATCTGCAGGAGGTGACCTTTTTGTGTGTCACCCATAAAACACAACAGGTCTTTTGCTGACGTAATATAGCTTGATCCCAAAAATCTCTGTGCGACATTTGTCTGGGTCGCAGTCTAAATAGCCACCATTAACAGGGTGTGAGTTAGGTCTACGATAGTTCCTGCACGTCACGTTCCCAAAAAAAACAAAACTAAAAAAAAATATATAAAACAAAATATATAAAAAAAATTAGTTTTTTGTTGTTTTAGCTCAGTGATACAAATCCATTTCACACAGCTGCGTGGAACCTTTCTGTGTGTCACAGTTCAGCACACTCACTCCAATCCGTATTTTCTGTCCAGGTGACACTTTCTGTACGTCACTGAATACAAACCAAGTCTTTTGCTGCCTGCAACGTATATAGCTTGATCCCAAAAATCTCTGTGCGACATTTGTCTGGGTCGCAGTCTAAATAGCCACCATTAACAGGGTGTGAGTTAGGTCTACGATAGTTCCTGCACGTCACGTTCCCAAAAAAAACAAAACTAAAAAAAAATATAAAAACAAATATATATAAAAAAAATTAGTTTTTTTGTTGTTTTAGCTCAGTGATACAAATCCATTTCACACAGCTGCGTGGAACCTTTCTGTGTGTCACAGTTCAGCACACTCACTCCAATCCGTATTTTTCTGTCCAGGTGACACTTTCTGTACGTCACTGAATACAACCAAGTCTTTTGCTGTCAACGTATATAGCTTGATCCCAAAAATCTCTGTGCGACATTTGTCTGGGTCGCAGTCTAAAATAGCCACCATTAACAGGGTGTGAGTTAGGTCTACGATAGTTTCTGCACGTCACGTTCCCAAAAAAAAAAACTAAAAAAAAATATATAAAAAAAATATATAAAAAAATTTTTTTTGTTTTAGCTCAGTGATACAAATCCATTTCACACAGCGCGTGGAACCTTTCTGTGTGTCACAGTT
>ONZH01022966.1:0-45256 GCA_900303285.1 Rhinella marina
TGACGATTTTTTTTCAGCAGATGATCGCTAACGAGTGTTCTTATGAACCCTTGTTAGTGATCATCTTGTAGTGTAATGCTGCTCATTGCTTGATGAATGAGAAAACATTCTTTCATTAGGCAATTGTGATTTTTAAACATACGTAAAAATGATCATTTGCCAGTGGCAAACCACTAGACAGCATGGGGAAGAGCGATGGTATAACAATCGCTACACCCCATGCTGCAGAGGAGATTTTTCTGGATAGGTGCCATATACGGTATTAAACTGAGAAGAATACATAGAACACATACCACACTTGATCAATCTCATAGTTGACAACTGTACTGGTTGATGCTAAATTTTTAAGTTGGGGTCCTGCGTCGACATTCGAACTCCATCCGGCTGTTGTCACCACCACACACGCTAGCCAAGGGGGCACTCCTCTGGCATTTCCAGCTCAACCTCCTTCCCCCCAGCCTGCCCCCCACCTACAGGCCCTCTCTCCAAACAATTTACCCGGGTAGGGGATGTATTAGATATTGTACAGATTTTTTTTTGGTTCTTCTTTTAATTGCCTCCTGCGATAGTGGGAATCGAACCCAGGTCAACTGCTTGGGAAGCAGCTATGCTCACCACTTTACCACCAACAGCCACAGCAACTGATAAGAACAGATACTAAACTTGATGTAAGCCAACATTTCGACAATCGATAACCCGAAACGGGTCCGCCGTCGAGCCCGGTGTTCGGCCACCCTGAGCATTTCACATACTCTGACCGAGTCTGACCCTGGGGCCGCTCATGTACTGCCCACTTGGAGGATTGCAGGGCCTACCTCGTTCACGGTTTCTAAGAATTACTATGCCACTTTCTCCAGCACCTCCTCCTCCACCTTCGAATTACCATCCGTGCTTCACCTCCTGCTACCTCAGTCTAACTTGGTCACTCTGTTGTCACCACCATGCTGCGTCAGGCTAAATTTTTTTGGTGGCTCACCTGCTACCTCATCTAACTTGGTCACTTGTTTGTGTCACCGCCATGCTGTGTCAGGCTTATGCCTGCTGGGGATGGGCTGGGGATAGGAGAGCAGTGGCTGGGGATAGGAGAGCAGTGCCAGCATGGGCATGGGTGATGGACCTTCGTTGCACCTAGTTGGGTGCTTCCCTATATATTCCCACCGTGCCAGCCATGGGTTGTACATTAACTAATAACAGGGAAAACAAAAAAAATATTTTACAGGAGGGTCAACCGCAGACACTCCAAAACAATTTTACATGAGGGAGTGTCTCCCCTTCTGCCATCGCGTTCGGTCAGGCTGTCAGTAGGTACACCACCTCTGTCGTCCGCAGAAGCGGACACTATGAGGAAGGTGCAAGGAGCAAGAACATCCTGTCAGGTCTGGTCATCAGAGAACATAGGTTCTATGTTTTGCTTGGTTTTCTGAGTTTTTGTGTGTTTCTGTTTAGTGCCTACGCCTTGCCTTGAACCACGTTCACACTGTGGGTTGTTTTGGAGCCAACGCCCAGCTTCTTGTTTGGTTTGTCTACTCAGGGTTAATACTCAGGTGCTGGCTGAGTGGCTTCTCTGAATCTGGTCCATTCAGAACCTGGGGGTGGGATTTCTTCCTGCATATATACCTACCTTCCTCTCTGCTCCTTGCTGGTTTTTGCATATCCTTGCTATTCCTGCTTATGCGTTGTTACCGTGTGTATTCTGCTGTTTTGACCTAGCTTGCTTGTTTTTGACCATCGCCTCTGCCTGATCCCTGTGTACTGTGTTCCTGGTTGGTTTTGACTTTTCGGCTTGTATTTGACTACTCTTTGGTTAGCGATTCCGTCTTGACGTACACTCTTGGTTTTTGACTCGGCCTTCTGACCATTCTTCTGTGTTTTGTTCTTCTCTGTTTGTCTTCCCTTTTCCCTGCACCTTAGTCAAGAGTAATTGCAGTCCTCGTGGTTGTCGCCGTATCGCCTAGGATACGGAGGCAATTAGGCAGGGACAGGGGTTGGGGTGAGCTCAGGGATCACATCTCCCTTTTCTGTGTACCCCAACCTTGACAGAAAAACCAGCCCGAAAATACCTGCAACCTGTAAACTGCCAGCTACGTTTATTCCCTATGGAGCAAATGTCAGTGGTGGTCGCTCAGGTCCAGGCCTTGACCAATTTGATTTAGGATCTTGCTATACGCCTTCAGGTTCAGGAAAACATGCAGGCCTTGGCTCCTGTGTCTGCACCCCAGGTTCCCACACCTGCACCTGAACCTAAGGTCCCCCTTCCTGATTTTTTTTACGGTGACCGTAAGAAATTTTTTTCTGTTTCGGGAAGGATGTATTTTGTATTTTTCTTTACGACCTCGGTCGTTTGTAACTGAAGCGCAAAAGGTGGGTTTGGTTATGTCTCTCCTGCGCGGAGACCCCCAAACCTGGGCCTTTTCTTTACCCACTGCCTCTCCTTTGCGCTCATACCTTGACGAGTTTTTTGTTGCGCTGGGTCAGATATATGATGAGCCAGATCGCCCAGCGTTAGCTGTATCCCAGTTATTGTCTCTACGTCAGGGTGGACAGATGGCAGAAAATTACTGTGCTAGTTTTAGACAATATGTGACCGATTCCGGGTGGAATGATAGGGCTTTGAAAGACCTTTTCATGACTGGACTGTTTGACCGTGTGAAGGATTTGTTGTTAGCCCATGCTGAACCTAAAACACTTGACGAAGCTATGACCCTGGCCGTCCGGGCAGATAGACGTCTAAGATCCAGGCGACCTCCTCGGGTGTCTCCTGCTCCTCAGCCAATCCTCAATCCGGTCTCCAGCCAATCCGGACCGGAACCGATGGAACTCGGCAGTATTACGCCTAAGCAGAGAAGGGAACATCGTACGAGGAATCATTTGTGCTTCTACTGCGGGAGTCCGGATCATCTGCTGAAGTCCTGTCCGAAGAAAACCTCAGCAGGAAAACTTCCGCTCCTAGACAGTTATCGGGAGGAATGTCTAGGAGCTCAGGTACCCTCTAATGTTTCTAGAGTATTTTTGCCCTGCACCGTCTCTTTCCAGTCAGCCTCACGTGTTGGACAGGTTTTCTTGGATTCTGGTTCAGCCGCCAACTTCATTGATTTTGAATTTGTTTCCCAAATATTGCCTTCTTTGATTCCCCTGTCCCCTCCTATCCAGGTGTCTAGTGTCGATATGACCCCTCTGCAAGCCGGTTTGGTCAAATTCCGTACTCCTGAAATAAGACTGGTGGTGGGTGCACTACATATTGAATATTGTTCTTTCCTTGTAATGAAAGATTTGTCTGTGGACATTATTCTGGGTCTTCCTTGGCTTCAGCTGCACAATCCGGTTTTTGATTGGGTGAGTCAGGAATTAGTTCACTGGGGCCCTCAATGTAAGGCCCATATGTCTCAAGTTTCCCTTTGTTCTACTAATGTATGTGATTCTGAGATCCCGGAGTTTATTTCAGATTTTGCAGACGTTTTTTCGAAACCTCTGTCTCAAGTCTTGCCTCCACACAGAGACTTTGATTGTAAGATTGATCTATTACCTGATGCCAAGTTACCTAAGGGTCGGATTTATAATGTGCCAGAAAGAGAGTCTCTAAAACAATACATCGATGAGAGTTTGGCTATAGGACACATTCGGCCTTCCGAATCTCCTACGGGGGCTGGTTTCTTTTTTGTTGAGAAAAAAGATGGGGGTTTGAGACCATGTATTGACTACCGTGAACTTAATAAAATCACTATTAAAAACTCTGGACCGCTTCCCCTCATCCCGGACCTCCTGAATCAGGTTCCGGGGGCCAACTGGTTCTCCAAATTAGATCTACGGGGAGCTTATAACCTGATTCGGATCCGGGAAGGGGATGAGTGGAAGACAGCTTTTAATACGCCTCTGGGACATTTTGAGTATCTGGTTATGCCTTTTGGTTTAAGCAATGCCCCAGCTGTATTCCAAGGTTTTATGAATCATATCTTTCATGACTGTATTGGGGTTTTTATGGTGGTCTATCTGGATGATATCCTGATATTTTCTTCTGATCTGGATTCACACCGTAAACATCTTCGTCTGGTGTTATCCCGTCTGCGTAATCATTCTCTGTTTGCTAAACTAGAAAAATGCATTTTTTGTGTACAAAAAGTTTCAAGTTGGGTTATGTGGTCACTCCTTCCGAGGTTCAGATGGATCCGTGTAAGGTTCAGGCAATCACGGATTGGGTTCGGCCCATGGATTTAAAATCCCTTCAACGTTTTCTTGGTTTCGCCAATTATTACAGGAATTTTATCAAGAACTTTTCCATAATTGCCAAGCCGCTCACGGATCTTACCCGCAAGGGGTCTGATCCCAGCAACTGGTCTCCTGCTGCGTACTCTGCGTTTGAGGAACTCAAGAAAGCGTTCTCCTCTGCGCCTGTGTTAATTCAACCTGATCTCGCTCAGCCATTCATTGTTGAGGTAGATGCTTCTGAGGTCGGTGTAGGGGCAGTTTTATCTCAAGGGTCAGCTGCTCTCACTAACCTCAGACCATGTGCATTCTTTTCCAAGAAATTCTCGTCTTGTGAAAGGAATTATGATATTGGGAATCGCGAGCTCCTTGCCATCAAATGGGCGTTTGAAGTGTGGCGCCATTTCCTGGAAGGAGCTCTTCACCCAGTGACAGTGATCACAGATCACAAAAATCTTGTGTACTTGGATAATGCAAAACGTCTCAATGCCCGTCAAGCTAGATGGGCGTTGTTTTTCTCTCGTTTTAATTTTGTGGCCACTTTCCGACCTGGTACCAAGAATGTCAGGGCTGACGCCTTGTCTCGGAGTTTTGGTGTCCCTGAGGGTCCTGATTTGGAACCCGGTAACATCTTACCTGCTGGTACTGTTTTGGCAGCCATCTCCTCTCACTTCTCAGATCAAATTCGCTCCAAACAAAATTCTGCCCCAAGAGACCTTCCGGAAGGCAAAATGTTTGTTCCCTTGTCCCTTCGATTGAGAGTGTTAGAGGAGACACACTGTTCCGTACTAGCAGGTCATCCAGGTGTTCGGGGAACACTAGATCTACTGAAAAGAAACTACTGGTGGCCACATATGAATACTGACGTTCATGCATTTGTTCTAGCTTGTCAGGTCTGTGCGCGAGGAAAGGTCCCCAGGAGACGTCCTGAGGGACCTCTTCTCCCGCTCCCAGTGCCAGACAGGCCTTGGTCTAACGTGTCTATGGATTTTGTTACCGATCTGCCACTCTCTCAAGGGTTCTCTGTTATATGGGTGGTGGTGGATCGTTTCTCTAAGATGGGCCATTTTGTTCCGCTAAAAAAGCTGCCTTCAGCAGAGGAATTGGCAGATCTATTTATTCAACATATTGTGCGTCTCCACGGTATTCCTGATGAGGTTGTGTCTGACAGGGGGGTACAATTTGTGGCTAAGTTTTGGCGAGCTTTCTGTTCTAAGCTTGAGGTAAAATTGTCCTTTTCCTCGGCCTTCCATCCCGAAACTAATGGGCAGACGGAGAGGATGAATCAAGAGCTCATACAGTACCTTCATCTTTTTGTTTCTGACTGTCAACATCTGTGGGTCTCATATCTTCCGTTAGCAGAGTTTGCCATCAACAATCACACTAGTTCATCCACACTCACATCTCCTTTCTTCTGTAATTATGGATTCCATCCCAGGTTTTCCTTCTCGTCATCGTCAGTTTCGGATACCCCTCGTGCTGAGTCCATAACTAACCAACTGTGCACAGTGTGGTCGCAAGTTCAGCAGAACTTGAAAAGAGCACAAAGTTTAATGGTCCATTCATCCAGAAGTAGGCGTACTGTCTCTGAAACTTTTGTTGTGGGTGACAAGGTCCTATTGTCTACTAAGAACCTTAAGTTGAAAGTTCCGTCTCTGAAATTGGCTCCTAGGTTCATTGGTCCGTTTACCGTAACTCATGTTATTAATCCGGTATCGTTCAAGGTGGCGTTGCCCTCTGACTGGCGGGTTCACAATACGTTTCACAAGAGTCTGTTGAAACGCTATGTGGATCCTGTGGTACCCCTCCCTGACCCTCCCTCGCCATCTGTGGTGGAGGGTGATCTCGAGTATGAGGTAGAGAGGATTGTCGATTCCAGACTGGTCAGGAACTCTCTTCAATACCTCATTCATTGGAAGGGTTTCGGTCCTGAGGATAGATCCTGGGTCCCTGCTAGGGATGTTCATGCTCCACGATTGGTTAAATCTTTTCATCGGGACTATCCGTCTAAACCATCCTTAGGGTCTAAGGGTCCGGAGGCCCCTCGTGGAAGGGGGGATACTGTCAGGTCTGGTCATCAGAGAATATAGGTTCTATGTTTTGCTTGGTTTTCTGAGTTTTTGTGTGTTTCTGTTTAGTGCCTACGCCTTGCCTTGAACCACGTTCACACTGTGGGTTGTTTTGGAGCCAACGCCCAGCTTCTTGTTTGGTTTGTCTACTCAGGGTTAATACTCAGGTGCTGGCTGAGTGGCTTCTCTGAATCTGGTCCATTCAGAACCTGGGGGTGGGATTTCTTCCTGCATATATACCTACCTTCCTCTCTGCTCCTTGCTGGTTTTTGCATATCCTTGCTATTCCTGCTTATGCGTTGTTACCATGTGTATTCTGCTGTTTTGACCTAGCTTGCTTGTTTTTGACCATCGCCTCTGCCTGATCCCTGTGTACTGTGTTCCTGGTTGGTTTTGACTTTTCGGCTTGTATTTGACTACTCTTTGGTTAGCGATTCCGTCTTGACGTACCCTCTTGGTTTTTGACTCGGCCTTCTGACCATTCTTCTGTGTTTTGTTCGTCTCTGTTTGTCTTCCCTTTTCCCTGCCTCCATATCCTAGGCGATACGGTTGTCGCCGTATCGCCTAGGATATGGAGGCAATTAGGCAGGGACAGGGGTTGGGGTGAGCTCAGGGATCACATCTCCCTTTTCTGTGTACCCCAACCTTGACACATCCCCTTTTCAATTGAGAGCAAGTGTAGAATTGTAGGAGGATGACACTTTTCTTCCGCAGTGGATTCACCTTCCCCTTTATCATTGCCAGACAACAGTTGGTGAAAAAGTAATTGGCAATGATGAAGAAAATGTAACGGTGCAGTGGACCGTCTGTGACGCAAAACCTATATATTCCCACCATGCCAGCCATGGGTTGTACATTAACTAATTACAGGCAAAACAAAAAAAATATTTTACAGGAGGGTCAACCGCAGACACTCCAAAACAATTTTACATGAGGGAGTGTCTCCCCATCTGCCATCGTGTTCGGTCAGGCTGTCAGTAGGTACACCACCTCTGTCGTCCGCAGAAGCGGCCACTATGAGGAAGGCCACGGCAAGAACATCCCCTTTTCAATTGAGAGCAAGTGTAGAATTGTAGGAGGATGACACTTTTCTTCCGCAGTGGATTCACCTTCCCCTTTATCATTGCCAGACAACAGTTGGTGAAAAAGTAATTGGCAATGATGAAGAAAATGTAACTGTGCAGTGGACCGTCTGTGACGCAAAACCTATATATTCCCACCATGCCAGCCATGGGTTGTACATTAACTAATAACAGGGAAAACAAAAAAAAATATTTTACGTTATTAACGTTACACACTCAGATTGGGTCACTGTCACTAGTGGGGTACCACAAGGGTCAGTACTGGGCCCTATTCTTTTCAATATATTTATTATTGATCTTGTAGAAGGCTTGCACAGTAAAATATCAATTTTTGCAGATGACATTGACATTAAAGAGGACAGTACACTGCTACAGATGGATCTGGATAGATTGGAGGTTTGGGCAGAGAAGTGGCAGATGAGGTTTAACACTGACAAATGTAAGGTTATGCACATAGGAAGGCATAATGCAAGTCACCAGTACATACTAAATGGTAAAACACTGGGTAACACTGACATGGAAAATGACCTAGGAATTTTAGTGAACAGCAGACTAAGCTGTAGAAACCAGTGTCAGACAGCTGCTGCCAAGGCCAATAAGACAATGGGTTGCATCAAAAGAGGCATAGATGCCTGTGATGAGAACATAGTCCTGCCACTTTACAAATCACTAGTCAGACCACACATGGAGTACTGTGTACAGTTCTTGGCTCCTGTGAACAAGGCAGACATAGCAGAGCTGGAGAGGGTTCAGAGGGGGCAACTAAAGTAATAACTGGAATGGGTGGACTACAGTACCCAGAAAGACTATGAAAATTAGGGTTATTCACTGTAAAAAAAAAGACGACTGAGGGGAGATCTAATAAGTATGTATAAATATATCAGGGGTCAGTACAGAGGTCTCTCTCATCATCTATTTATCCCCAGGACTGTTACTGTGACGAGGGGACATCCTCTGCGCCTGGAGGAAAGAAGGTTTGTACACAAATATAGAAGAGGATTCTTTATGGTAAGAGCAGTGAGACTATGAAACTCTCTGCCTGAGGAGGTGGTGATGATAAGTTCACTAAAACAGTTCAAGAGGGGTCTGAATGTATTTCTGGAGTGTAATAATATTACAGGCTATAGCTACTAGAGAGGGGTCGTTGATCCAGGGAGTTATTCTGATTGCCTGATTGGAGTCGGGAAGGAATTTTTTCCCCTAAAGTGGGAAAAATTGGCTTCTACCTCACAGGGTTTTTTTGGCCTTCCTCTGGATCAACTTGAAGGATAACAGGCTGAACTGGATGGACATATGTCTTTTTTTGGCCTTATAAACTATGTTACTATGTTACAAAAGGATTGATTCAAAGTGGACAGTCTCCTTCAACTTCAGATTACAGAGCCTGCACTGTCGCTGAAGTCTCTCTATACTCACCCTACAGTGTGTAAGAACTCTCCCTATGATCTTTCTAAACTGTCCCTGTACTGTCCCTGCAATTTCCCTAACCAATATTCCACAATTAAAGGCTTGAACACTGTCCCTAGCACTTGTCATGTCTCTCACAATGCTCAACTCACAGTGAATGGCGAATGGGATGCGGCTTTTATAGGGCTGTGACATCACAGGGGCATGCTAGCTGCTGAGTCGCTGTCTGCATGGCATTATGGGTGATCTCACGTTCACGGGCTTCTTACTTTCCCTTTGTAATGCGTATAGCTGCCATTTCAAATTCATTGCATATAAAATTTTTCCTAAACTTTGGTTTGAATTCCACTTCGAATGCTTAGATTTTCCCAACGCTAATAATAATGTTGTAATGATGTCATCTGTGTATAAACATTGATGTCTATGGACTGCAGTACACTGCCGAAAACTTCAATTACAATACTAATTATTCCTGTGTTCTCTGTTGTATAAAAGACCCTGTTTGGGGACACAAAGGCTGCACTGCCTTTTTCCACTGCTGCTTCACACTTCGATCTATATCATGCCATATTCTGCCTGTCTTTTATATTTATTTCAACACTGTCTTGCTGCTCTTGTCTCTGAATAAAGAAAATAATCTTCTCAAGAAGAAGTCATCTCAAGTGTTGCTGTAACCAGTTTCCAACAGACAAAAATGATGGTATCCCTAGAAAAGATTGAAAATAATTTAACCATAGGGACATGTTTAACTAAGGTGTGTCATGTAATTAACATCACAAGTGTCATCAGACTTGTAATCAGTCAGTCTGTCTATTTAAAGGGTAAAAAGAAGTCACTGTGCTGTTTGGTATCATGATAGGTACTAACTAAACATGGACCAATGAAAGCAGCAAAAGCATTGATCAACCAAACAGCTGTTACTAGAGTTGAACATATTATTCAGAAGTTTAACCACTTCCCATCCGGGCCATTTACCCCCTTTCCTGACCAGGCCTAATTTTGCAAATCTGACATGTGTTACTTCATGTGGTAATAACTTTGGAACGCTTTTACTTATCCAAGCCATTCATAGATTGTTTTCTTGTGACACATTGTACTTTGTGTTAATGGTAAATTCGAGTCAATATATTTTACCTTTATTTATAAAAAATCCAAAATTTACTGAAAATTTTGAAAAAATCCCAATTTTTTAAATATTAATTTCTCTGCTTTTAAGTTGCATAGGGATATCTAATAAAATTGTTATTAATGAACATTCACCATATGTCCACTTTATGTTGGCATAATTTTTGAAATGTAATTTTATTTTTTGAGGACGTTAGAAGGCTTCGAATTTTAGATGTATTTTTTTAAGATTTTCATGAAAATTTCCAATAGTTAATTTTAAAGGACCTTTGCAGTTCTAAAGTGACTTTGAGGGGCTTAAATAATAGAAACCTCCCATAAATGAACATATTTTAGAAACTACAGCCCCCAATGTAATCCAAACTGATTTTTACAAAGTTTGTTAACCCTTTAGATTTCCCACAAGAATTAAAACAGAAGGAAGGTGAAATTTAAAAATAAATATATATTTTTTTGCAGATTTTCAATTTTTCAATTCATTTTTCCTATAAGATAGCAACGGTAAACCACAAATCAAACCTTAATATTTATTTTCCTGATTCTGAAGTTTGCAGAAACACCCCATATGTGGTTGTAAACTGCTCTGTGCCGGCAGTAATGAGAGTGAGATAGTACAAGCATTTGTGATGGCTTTGACAGCTTGTCAGAGTGATCAAAAGCCTGGAGGCCAGGAAAAAAGGTCTCAGGTTAAAGCTCCATGTTATTGGCTGTCAGGAGGCAGCTGAGTCATGGAGCTTTTATGTACAGGTGCTGCACACAGGGGGCAAAGCTCAAGGATGTTTTAAAACGTCCATTCAGAGATAGAGATCCACTACCAGGACGTTTATAGTCAATGGGCAGACTGGAAGTGGTTAAAGAGGACCTTTCACCGCTCCTGACATGCCTATTATAATAGTTTTGTGCATTCCTCATGTAATAACAATTCTGGAGTCTCTATTCTTATGGCTCTATGTTGTGCCATTCCTTTATTATTTCTACTAGAAGTTATGAATGAATTGCTAGCAGTCTGCAGTAAAGGTACAGAGGGGAGGTAACAAGTTGGGGGGTGTGCCTGCACAGTCTGAAAATGGCAGAACTGATTGGATAGAGTGAGTCTGTGAAGGGACATACCCCCCAACTGGTTACCAGCCCTTTGTACCCTTACTGCAGACTGCTGGCAGTTCATTCATAACTTCTAGTAGTAATAATAAAGGAATGACACAACATAGAGACATAAGAATATATGCTCCAGAATTGTTATTACATGGGGAATGCATGAAGCTATTAAAACAAACATGTCAGGAATGACGAAAGGTCCTCTTTAAGGTCTAGGGGACATCCCTCCCTGGATGTGGCCACAAGAGGAAATTTTATGACAATTTGAAGAGACAGATAATACGAATGGTAACCAAAGAGCCCAGAACAACTTCCTGAGAGATTAGAGGTGAACTCCAAGGTCAAGGTACATCTGTGTCAGCTCGCAGCATCTGTCGCTTTCTTAGCCAAAGTGGAGTTAGTGGAAGATGGCCGAGTAGATTACCACTGTTGAAAGCAAATCATAAAAAACCTAAACTGGAATTTGCCAAAATGCATATTGACAGCGACAAAGCTTCTGGCAGAATGTCCTTTGGACAGATGAGACAAATCTGGAGCTTTTTGGCAAGACATATCAGCTCTATATTCAAAGGCGCAAAAATAAAAAAGAGGGGGATGCGGAAGGGGAGGGACTGAGGTGTACTCCCACCATCGCTTCCCCTCGTTCTCCATGCCGACTGAGGATCGAGTTTAAGGAGAATGGAGAACCTATCCCCGGATGACTGAGGTGTTGGAGAGTTGTGACATGCCCCGAGGTGAAGCTGAGCAGGTCGCTGTGTGAGAGGCAGCTTACCTGGTCGGCCGTGGGGAGTTGTCTGCGGTTTAACGGAGGAGCTCTATGCCTGGCGGTCTTGAGCCCCGGGCTGGTGTTGTGGTAGTGGCAGAGACGCGGAGGGTTCAACCAGAGGCTGTTTGGAGGCGCCCGGGGCTGAGGGTTGACCCACGTGACCGGGTCTCGCGAGCGGCCCGAGTGGTGAGGGGAGTTTGGTGAGGTCGGAGTCGTGAAAGGTCTCCAGACTGAAGGATATTTGGCTGCCGCATATGCATCATCGGGGTGTCCCCTCGTTTTTGTGGATTCTGGTCCAGGCAACGTCGGGGGCTAACCGCACCAGGGCTGAAGAATTTACCGGTTGGAGGGCGGCATAGATAATGAGGCCTCAATGAGGTTCTGTGGTAAGGGTAAGAGA
This sequence comes from Rhinella marina, assembly GCA_900303285.1. Lineage (NCBI taxonomy): Eukaryota > Metazoa > Chordata > Amphibia > Anura > Bufonidae > Rhinella > Rhinella marina. Next base: position 12,145 of record ONZH01022966.1, read on the forward strand.
TTCCTCTACTGAATATCTTTGAAACACCAGTATTTGAATAATATTTGAGCCCTGGGGGTAAAATACAGCCCATTTGGTTCAATACCGTGATACTAACCTATGGATGAACTAATATTGGCGCAATAGTCCTGCTTATTGGCTCTTATTGTGATATTAATCCCTGGACGAACTAACGAACTAACTTGGGTGTAATAACCCTGCAATAATTTTGTGTACTGGTTTCCATTCTGACTTTAACCCCTGGATGAACTTTGTCGTACTAATACTGGTTACTGGTATCTATCGTGATACGAATTCCTGGATGAACTAACATGGGCGTAATAATACTGGGTACCGCTTTTATAGTGACATTAATCCTTAGATGAACAAATTCTGGGGGCAGATTATTGTGCTCTGGTTTCTATTGTTATATTAATCCCTGAGAGAACTATCTTCTAAATATTGCCACAACTTGAAGTTTTAGAGTGTCAAAAACTCCCTTTATATGGAGACGGGTGCGTCAACAGTGTTGACTCTAGTTTGCGACTTATATGTTTATTGGAACCTCAAATATCCAAATTATTCTCCCCCTAAGTGTCATATGTATTGCTATGGTAATATGTATATGAGTTTGTTGGATTAGGAGTGGGGGAAAGAGAAGGGAAAAGGGAGGAAAAAAAAAACCCACAGTGGGAAAACTATTGTGGGTTAGATAGGTTTGAACTCGCTTTCCGCAAATTATTGGCACTTTTAAGGGGGAAAAGTATTAGGTTAAATTTTGGTCTGAAAGTAAGGGGGGCCTGTCATTGTATAGTATAAACTTAGGGATCTCTATAACTTAATACCGTTCAAATGCCGGCGAAATTAAGGAAATCCCTAAGTCCAAATAAGGAGGGAAAGGATAGTAGGAACGCCTCCAAGATGGATAAATTTCTGTCATCCTCCAATGTTGCGGGGAAAACACGGACAACAAATAAAGGCACACAAAGTGTGGCAAGTGATAGGCAAACTGAGGCAGATTTGGTAGAAAATCAACCAACATTAGCTGAGATATTGCAAGGAGTAAATAAATGCAATAATTCGATTGAGGGCCTGACAAAACAAGTAACCTCCGTGTCTATGGATATAACATTAGTTCGGGAAGATCTAACCAAAATTAATAAGAGGTGTAATGAGATTGAAGATCGTGTGGGGACCCTAGAGGATGAGATGGTACAATTGAAAAAGGCGGTTGAGACGCTGGTTAAGGAAAAGGAATCCCTGAGAAAGAAAACGATAGCCATGGAAAATCGCTCTAGGCGATCAAACGTGAGAATAATTGGGCTCCCTGAGGGAAGTGAGAAACCAGACCCTGTAAAGTTTGTCCAGGAGTGGGTGAGGGGGTGGATGGGTGAAGGTCTATCCCCGCACTTTATAATTGAAAGAGCACATCGTATCCCTAAGAGAGAACCTGTACCGGGGGAAAAACCACGAACATTGTTGATTAAAATATTATTGTCAAGGGATAGAGATGCAATCCTCCGGAAGGCAAGGAGTACTGGGGCAATTCAATATAATAATGCTAAAATCCTTCTTTTTCCTGATTTTGCTGAAGAAACTCAGCGGGAAAGAATAACATTTACTACAGTTAAAAAACGGCTCTATAATAATCAAATTAAGTTTGCATTGCTGTTTCCCACAAAACTGAGAGTGATTCACCTGGGAAAAATGTGTTTTTTTTTTCTACACCTCAGGAGGTTGAAGATTGGATGGATACAAACGGAGTGAAAAAATGTTAGGTTTCTTCTTTGTTTGGTAAATTGTCGGCGTGAGGGGGGGGAAGGGTGGAGATAACCGAAGTGAAGAAGTCCGCTCAGATGGAGGGGGCTACCAGGGAGGGGGGAATAGGTGAGACCGGCAGTATGAAGTTAAATGAGATATCCTTTTTCCCAGGGGGTCTCGATTTTTTCTTCTTACAGGTGGAATTTTTTTTTTTTTTTTTTAAACTAGATAATGACACTGACTAAAATATTAGTGTGGAACATAAGAGGTATGGGTGAAAGAATTAAAAGACACGCTATGTTTGAAATTTTGAAAAAACACTCTCCAGCAATTGTTTGTTTGTTAGAGACGCACTTAACTATAGAAACAAAAAAAATGTTGCACAAACACTGGTGGAGCCATCAGTATCATTCATGTTACACATCTTATTCACGGGGGGTCTCAGTCATGATTCATAAAAATATAAATTGGGTATTATTAGGGAAACTAGTGGATAAATGGGGGAGATTTATAGTGTTACATGGAGTTTTGGGTGTTCTTAAATGTATTTTGGTTTTTGTATATATCCCCCCTCCATATAAGTCGGACATTCTCATCGAAATTACTAAATTCTCTGAGACTAAAGATCCTTGCCCGATTTTATGGATGGGGGATTTTAATAATGTACTAGACGAGAATCTGGATCGTAGGGGAAAAGGGATCCCAAAAGAAGGAACTACAACGACAGCTCTAGCAAGGGTTTGTTTTGAGTTAGGAATGCTGGACGTATGGAGGAGTAGATTTCCGTTGAAACCTGAGTTTTCATGTTACAATAAAACCAGTGATACTTTATCCAGGATTGATCTGGCCTTGGTGAATGAAATGGCATTGGATAGAGTAGGGAAGATAGTTTACTGGCCGAGAAACTTGTCAGACCACTCAATGCTTTCCTTGGAAATGATAACTGATCTAAAACAGGCAATTCCAAAAATGAATATTAACCCACATTGGTTTACTATAATTAAAGATGATGCGCTGATAGAACAAGAAATTGCGGAAATGTTGGGGTATAATTGGTGCACAGCGGAGGAAGGAACGGTATGGGACACTGCAAAAGCATTTATTAGAGGAACACTTATTAAACAAATTAGTCAAAAAAAAGGGAGTTTAGGGAAGAGGAGCTAGGAAAACAAAAAGCGGTACAAACAACAGAATTAGACTATATTCAAAACCCAAAAGATGAAAATCAGGCTAAATGGATACAGGCACAGGAAGAATACAACAAATTCTTATTAGAGAAAGCCCATCAAAAACTCCAATTCCTAGGGATTAAGATACATTTTGAATCGAGTAGGGTGAATAAGAAACTATCCAATATTATACAGAATCAGAAACAACGCCATTACATTAATGCAATAAGGGGACAAAATGGGGGCATAATCAATGATCCAGTTAAGATATGTGCAGAGTTTTTAGATTATTATAAGCAAGAATACCACTCAAAGTTGGTTGCCTCAAAACAGGAAATTTGTAATTACTTGGAAGGAATAAGTTTACCTGTACTCTCAGAGGAACAGAGAGGAAAGTTGGAGATGGATATTTCCTTGGAAGAAATTCAGAAGGTGATTAGTCAATCAAAAAAAAATCTGCCCCTGGGAGAGATGGAATCCCCTATGAGGTATATATGCGGTATAGGAGAACTATGGCCGAAGCTTTATATAAAGTGATATCAATATCAGTTGCTAATCAAAAACTCCCAACATCTATGACAGAAGCAGCAATAATACTTATCGATAAAGATGGAAAAGATAAAATGGAGATGGGGAATTACCGTCCGATATCGCTTTTAATTACAGATGCAAAAATATTGGCAAAAATACTGGCGGAGAGATTGCGAGGAGTAATGGGAATTTTGATACATAGTGACCAAAATGGGTTTATGCCCGGACGTACAACAAGACACAATATCCTTCGAGTATTGCATAATATCCAGATAGGGACGACTGGGGGGTCCCACTCCATCCTGTCATTGGATGCCGCTAAGGCCTTTGATAGGGTGGAGTGGGACTTCCTCTGGGCAATAATGCGAAAAATGGGGTTTGGGGACAGATTCTTAAAGATGGTACAATTGTTATATAAAAAGCCCATAGCTGCTCTACTTGTAAATGGAGAAATGCCGAGCAATTTTTACATAGAAAGAGGGGTTCGTCAGGGATGCCCCCTCTCGCCTTTACTTTTTAATTTAGTGATCGAACCATTGGCAAGTCTGATTAGAGCGGATGAGAATATAACGGGGTTTGGCGCCCGGGGTAGAAGTGATAAGATTACTATTTTTGCAGACGATATGCTCTTATTTTTGGGGTCCCCTGAAAGCTGTTTGGACCGGGTATTTGGATTGATAGATTCATATGGGGATTATTCGGGGTTGAGAATTAATTGGACTAAGTCCATATTGATGCCATTATCCGGTCTCTGGTTGGAAAAGGAAACTTCACTAAGCAAACAGACTAAAATAAAGATTCTTAAGAAAGGCGAAAGGTTTAAATATTTGGGCATCAACCTAAGCCAGGAGATAAATAAATTCCATGTAAATAATACAGTCCCATTAATTAAGGAATTAACTAGGAAGGTAAATATATGGATCGATCTTAAATTATCCAAAGCAGAGAGAATTGTATTGGCCAAGGCAGTCCTGCTTCCCCGTTTACTATACTTATTTGGTGCTCTACCCATTTGGATACCAAAAAAATTTCTTAAGGGTATAGAAGCTATGTTGAGCACACTAATTTGGGGGCGGAAGCGTGTCCGCATTAAACTAGAGAGTTTTTGCCGTGAGAAAGGGAAAGGAGGTTTTGCTTTCCCAGATATACAGCTATATCTAATAGCTTCCCAGATCCAGCTACTGACGTGTGAGACAGAGATAGATCTTTTTGCATATGTAATAAAACAATCAGGTACAAAATATAATAATATTCTTCAGATGTTGGAAACAGGCTCCCTGGAGGGGGAATGGAGTAAAAAAATTCTGTCAATAGACCTCTTGAGGCGGTGTTGGGAAGATTTTAGGGAAATAATAGAACAACCCAAAGTAACATTATCAACACCAATTTGCAGACTTTTGAACATATATTAAAAGATAAGAATTTAAAATCTTGGGAAGAACTGAAAGATGAATTTGATTTAGGAGAGGGTACCTGGCTAGATTATAATGCATTAAAATTTAGCTGGACGAAAATTTGTCTCAAGTTGGGGGAAATTCTGCCCCCAACATTGATATATAATGAAATAAAAGAGGGGATAATAAGAAAAAAGGCCCTGTCGGTAATATATTCTAAATTGAGATCCAGAAAACAAAAGGATTTAGTAGATAAAAGTAGAAGAAAATGGGAAGCAGATATAGGAGAAATTCGACAAGAACAATGGAAGGTTATACTATTTAATATGGCCAAAGTCTCTAGGAATTTGAATCACCAAATTATTCAATTTAATATAATAAATCGTCTCTACTATACCCCGGATTTCTTGTATAAGATTAAAAAATGGGATAATTCAAATTGTATAAGATGTGATAAAGGAAATGCAGATTTTATCTATATGTTTTGGGATTGTTCTGCTTTAGAGAAATTTTGGGGAGGAATCTTTTTGGAGGTGTCAAAAAGGGTAGGGAAAAAGATTGAGGAAAACTTTAGACTAGGGGTTTTAGGGGAAGATACATGTTGCAACTTAAGTAAAAAGCAAAAGGATAATATAAACAGGGATTTATTTGCAGCTCGATTATTAATCGTAAGGAAATGGATATATAAACATCCACCAACCTTGTTACAGTGGCATGAGTTGTGCCGGAAGATAGTTAGGAAGGTGGGGAGAGAACTCGATTAGACTTAAAGTTGATAAATGCTGCCGGTCTCACCTGGGGTTGAAGAAGGGGGGGGGGTTTAGGAGGGGGATTAAAAATTTTATAAATTTTGTTGATGTATATCTTCGTGAAAGAATAATTGAGTATTATTGAATTGTTGTAAGAATATTGATGAAAATTAAAAAAAAAAAAAAAAAAAAAAAGGCGCAAAAATAAAGCATACAAAGAAAACATTGTACCTATTGTAAAACATGGAAGAAGCTCGGTTATGTTTTGGGGCTGCTTTGCTGCATCTGACACAGGGTGTCTTGAATCTGTGCAGGTTCAAGTCTATCATGGCATTTTGACGCAAAATGTGCTGCCCAGTGTCAGAAAGCTTAGTCTGAGTCACAGGTCCTCCAACAGGTTAATGACCCAAAATGTAAAGCTAAAAGCAAAGCATTTGTCTATTATGAGGTGGCCTTCTATGAGCCCAGATCAAAATCCTTTTGAACATATGTGGATGGAGGTGAAATGTGCAGTCAGGACAAGGTATCCTTCAAACCTGAGACGGCTGGAGCAGTTTGCTCACAAAATACCTGTGGATAGGTGCAGAAGAGTTACAGACATTGCTTGATTGCCACGATTGCATCAAAAGGTTGTGCAGTAAAATATTAAATAAAGGGTACCATCATTTTTGTCCAGGCCAGTTTCATTTGTTTGTTTTATAAATTATTCTGTTGAGCCACAATTCAAAAGCAATGTCTGATTTTTATTAGCTGATTTGCAGTAAATGTTTATTGCTTACTTTTGTCAGTTTCAAGTTATTTCAGGGACTGCATTTCTTTTTTTGTAAATTCTTTCTATTGTTTCAAAATATAACAAATATAGAAGAATACAGAGATGAGCATAAATTCAAAAAAACATACGAAAACCGACAACTGAGAGGCTACAGCAGGAATATATCAAACCTCAGTATAAAGTTTTGTCAACAAATCTACATTTATAATTGACGGTTGTAATTGATGGTTACCAGCTTCATAAGCAAGCTTTCCCACTGCTAGAACTCAGCATAACATTTGGTATTGTGACAATTAGAGATGAGCGAAGTTTTCATAAATTTGATTCACTTCACTGAATTTTCCCAAAATTTGAATCAATCGGAATTTACGTGTGACGAATCGTGGGCAGGGTGGCAACCGCATGAGAAGTCAACACAGTGGCCCAGTTACAGTGTGGGGATAGTGGCAACCGCATGAGAATTGAACAAAATGGCCCAGTCACAGAGTGGTGAGGTGGTAACCGCATGAGGAGACAACATAGTGGTCAGTCACACAGTGGAGAGGTGACAACTGCATCAGGAGTCAACATAATGGCTGAGTCAAAAAGTAGGGAGAATGCAACTGCATGAGGAGTCAACATAGTGGTCACTCACAGAGTGTTGAGGTGGCATCCACATGAGGAGTCAATAGTGATGAGTGAGCATGCTCAGCCAAATACGGTATTTGCCCGAGCATGGCGGTGCTCGGGACCACGCAGTGTTCGGCCGAACACCACGTGTGCTCGAGCGCCATGCTCGAGTCCCCTCCCCGCACGTTTCTTGGCTTAGGGAAAGGATTTAGCTAGGCAGGGCTAATTGTTCTGTTTAAACGACCCAAAAGTCCTTTTAAGGACTATTGTTATATCTGGCTGCAGTTTCTTTTTTTTCTTTTGGGGCAAAAATTGCGCAAGTTTGCCTGACCTTTACACCACCTGCGCAGCGTGTGCATTATAACGTCTGCTGTTTGTTTGTGTATCGTAAATATTTCTGACATTAGGTGAAATTTTTCCTGCTGTTGGTGACAGCGACATTACCTGCGCTGCGTCTGCTGTTTAACGTTTGTGTTTCGTAAATATTTCTGACATTTGGTGAAATTTTTCTGCTCATACACTTTTAAAAAATATGCGCTACTGTACTTGTGACAAAATTGCATATATACCATTTAATATTGGCAACGCGAGCAGAAAGGGACAGGAAAGTGGGCGTGCTGCTGATGGTGCACGCAGAGGCCATGGCTCTGGGCGTGGTGAAACTGTGCCTGCTGGCAGAGCACAAGAAACAAAGTCATCCAAAACTCCTAGCTTCATGTCCCAGTTTGCAGGGCGGCGCAAGACACCACTCTTGACGCTAGACCAGTGCGACCAGGTAGTTGGTTGGATTGCAACAGATAATGCTTCCAGTCGGTAAAGCACTACTCTCTCTTCCACAAAGTCCAGTGTCAGTAGCCAAGAGTCTGGCCAACAAAATCCTCACCCTGATCCTCCTTCCTCCCACCATGCAGAGTCTGGGCAAACAAGTGATCCCACACTCGGATCTGAGGAGCTCTTTTCATCGCCGTTCCTTGATTTGGGCATCTCGCCAAGCCCGCTTGAAGAGGGACATGAGGAGATGTTGTGCCCTGATTCCCAAACTCATGAGCGTCCACAGTCTGAAGAAGATGACGGTGGGGAACAGCAATTAGTGTCTGACGAGGTGCATGATGATGATGAGACACAGTTGCTAATAAGTCAAGGACAATTAGTGCCTCAAGAGGTTGATGATGCGGATGAGACGCAGTTAAGTCAGGTTCTTGATCTTGTCAGGAGGAGGACCAGAGTGAGGAAGAGGAGGTGGCGGACGATGAAATGGCTGACCCAACCTGCGAAGGTGGCAAGCCGAGCGAGGACAGCAGTATAGAGGGGGAGGGATCCGCAGCACCACAACAGGCTGGAAGAGGCAGTGGGGTGGCAAAAGGGAGAAGGCAGGCCATGCCAACCAGGCCCACAACTGTTCCCCGGAGCACCCCTTGCGGCAATCTCCCTTGCCAAGGGGTAGGTGTTCCGCAGTTTGGTGCTCTTTTGAGGAAAGTGCTGACGATAAACGAATTGTAATTTGCAACCTGTGCCATACCAAAATGAGCAGGGGCAACAGTAAACACTAGCAATCGGACCACCACCAGCATGATCCGCCACATGGCAGCAAAGCACCCTAATAGGTGGGCTGAACGCCTGGGTCCACGATCTGTGTCTGCGGGTCATACCACTGCCTCCTCTTCCCCTCTGTTACGTGCTGTCCAAGACGCAGGCCCAGATGCCTCCCGCCCTGCACCTGGACCTTCGCAAGCACCATCAGCTAGCACGTCCACTTCAGTGTCCTAGCGCAGTGTACAGATGTCCTTACCACAGGCATTTGAACGCAAGCGCAAATACCCAGCCATAGCACTAAACGCGCAACTTTCCAAATTGCTGGCCCTGGAAATGTTGCCGTTTAGCTGGTGGACACTGAGGCTTTTTGCAGCCGGATGGCGGCAGCTGTCCCTCGTTACGCAGTCCACAGCCGCCACTATTTTTCCCGGTGTGCTTTCCCCGCCTTACACCAGCATGTGTCCCGATACATATCCCGTGCCCTGACCAACGCAGTTACAGGGAAGGTCGACTTAACGACTGACACATGGACAAATGCCTCTGGCCAGGGACGCTACATTTCGCTGATGGCACACTGAGTGAACGTTGTGGAGGCTGGGAGCGAGTCGTACCCTGGGATGGCACAGGTGTTACCGACGCCAAGGTTTGCGGGGCCTACTTCCATCTCGATTTCCGCCACCACCTACAGTAGCGGCTGCAACCCCTCCTTCTCTTCCTCCACCTCCTCCTCCACTTCCACTGCAGAATTCTCATCTTGCAGCACCAGTCAGACTTCAGTCAGTAGCTGGAAGCAGTGTAGCACAGCAGTCGGGAAGCGGCAACAGGCAGTGCTGAAACTTATTTGCTTAGATGACAAACAGTAAAACTGCTGCAGAGCTGTGGCAGGGCATAAGGGACAAGGCTGAGCTGTGGCTCTCGCCACTCAACCTATAGCCAGGCATGGTTGTGTCTGATAACGACCGCAACTTGGTGGCGGCTTTGGAGCTCGGCAACCTCACACACATACCATGCCTGGCCCACGTCTTCAACTTAGTTGTTCAGCGGTTTCTCAAAACCTACCCCAATTTGCCTGAGCTACTGGTGAAGGTGCAGCGCCTGTCTGCTGAATTCCGAAAGTCACCTACAGCTTCAGCCGGTCTGGCAACGCTGCAGCAGCGCTTGCACTTGCCAGCTCACCGACTGCTGTGCGACCTGAGCATGCGCTGGAACTCCACATTCCACATGTTGGGCAGGCTTTGTGAGCAGCAGAGGGCAGTAGTGGAATTCCAGCTGCAATACGGCGTCTTTCCAGTCAGCTTCTGCTCTTCACAAGCGACAAGTGGGCATTGATTTCTGACCTCTGTGAGGTTTTACGCAACTTTGATGAATCTACACAGATGGTGAGCGGCGATAATGCTATTATCAGTGTAACCATCCCACTTCTGTGTCTACTAAAACGCTCACTGCTCACCAATAAAGGAGGACGCTTTGCAGGTGGAAGAGGTGGAAATGGGGGAAGACCCTGCACAGGGTGATAGCCAGACCACCCTCGGTTCGTCTTCTCAGCGCGAATTGGAGGAGGAGGAGGAGCAGGAGACGGTTGTCACCGCTACAGAGGGTAGTACCCATAGCAGGTTTACAGCATCTCTTCGGTGTGGATGGGGAGAAGAGGAGGAAGAGGAGATTGAGAGTCATCCTCCTGGTGAGGAGAGCGAAGCCTTGTCTGTTGGGACTCTGGCACACATGGCTGACTTCATGCTATGCTGCCTTTCCCGTGACCCTCGCGTTATATGCATTTTAGCCAATACCGACTACTGGTTGTTCACCCTTCTCGACCCCCGATACAAAGAGAACTTCTCATCTCTTATTCCTGTGGTGGAGAGGACTAGCAAAATGGTGCAATACCAGAAGGCCCTTGTAGAAAAATTGCTCCAAAAATTTCCAGCTGATAACGCTGGCGGCAGAGTATGTAGTTCCTTGGGCACCCGAGGAGGGGAAACAAGGGGAACACACAGCAGTTCTAACAGAGGCAGGGCAACATTCTCCAAGGCCTGGGACAGTTTCATGACACCCCGCCAGCACCCTCACCCTGATGAGTGGCCTAGTGTCACAAGGAGGGAAAAGTTTTGGAAGATGGTGAAGGAGTACCTAGCTGACCGTGTCAACAACCTTAGTGATCCCTCTGTGCCTTATAATTATTGGGTGTCTAAGCTGGACACGTGTCACGAACTGGCACCTTACACCTTGGAGGTGCTTGGCTGCCCTGCCGTCAGCGCTTTGTTGGAGCGGGTATTTAGTGCCACGAGGGGCATAATAACTGATAAACGCATCCACCTGTCAACTGAAAATGCTGACAGGTTGACGCTTATCAAAATGAACAAGGCCTGGATTCCCCCTGACTTCTTTACCCCACCAGAGGAAAGCGGCTGAATATGAAGGAACTTTAAATGTGGCTTTTAGGGTGTATTGAATACACTGTATTCCCATGTACCCCTTCCTCTTCTCGTCCTCTTCCTCTTCATCCTCCATCATATCAAACTGCTTATTAGGCTGCCCTCGAGGTTCACCAGCAGGCCCTCACCTCTAATTTTTAAGACGGTCACCAGCAGGCCCTCACCTCTAATTTTTAAGATGGTCGCCAGCAGGCCCTCACCACTAATTTTTAAGACGGTCACCAGCAGGCCCTCACCCATAATTTCTTAGACAGTCAGCTCAGCAGCAGGCCCTCAACCACAATTTTTAGACGGTCAGCTCAGCAGCAGGCCCTCACCCATAATTTTTTAGTCAGTCAGCTCAACAGCAAGAACCTGCCCCTAATGTTTTAGACGGTCAGAACAGCAGCAGGCACTTGCCCCTAATGTTTTAGACGGTAAGATCAGCAGCAGTCACTCGCCCCTAATGTTTTAGACGGTCAGATCAGTAGCAGGCACTCGTCCCAAATGTTTTAGAGGGTCAGCAGCAGGCAATCAATCATAATTTTTCAAGGGTGTGTCTGATGCCCTACCTTATGTGTAATAAAGGGTGTATTGGAGTGCCTGTTCCTTGTGATTTTTGGCAGCACTTGCGCTTTATATACAAGTTAATATGTTTCCTAACAATACAGTCATGGCCAAAAGTTTTGAGAATGATACAAATATTAATTTTTACAAAGTCTACTGCTTCAGTTTTTATAATGGCAATTTGCATATACTCCAGAATGTTATAACTTAACAGCAATTACTTGCAAAGTCAATATTTGCCTACAAAATGAACTTTATCCCCCAAAACACATTTCAACATCATTGCAGCCCTGCCTTAAAAGGACCAGCTAACATCGTTTCAGTGATTGCTCCATTAACACAGGTGTGGGTGTTGATGAGGACAGAGCTGGAGATCAATCTGTCATGATTAAGTAAGAATGACACCACTGGACACTTTAAAAGGAGGCTGGTGCTTGGCATCATTGTTTCTCTTCTTTTAACCATGGTTATCTCTAAAGAAACATGTGCAGTCATCATTGCACTGCACAAAAATGGCCTAACAGGGAAGAGTATCGCAGCTAGAAAGATTGCACCTCAGTCAACAATCTATCGCATCATCAAGAACTTCAAGGAGAGAGGTTCCATTGTTGCCAAAAAGGCTCCAGGGCGCCCAAGAAAGACCAGCAAGCGCCAGGACCGTCTCTTAAAAGTGTTTCAGCTGCGGGATCGGGCTCCCAGCAGTGCAGAGCTTGCTCAGGAATGGCAGCAGGCAGGTGTGAGTGCATCTGCACGCACTGTGAGGCGGAGCAAGGCCTGGTCTCAAGGAGGGCAGCAAAGAAGCCACTTCTCTCCAGAAAAAACATCAGGGACAGACTGATATTCTGCAAAAGGTACAGGGAGTGGACTGCTGAGGACTGGGGTAAAGTCATTTTCTCTGATGAATCCCCTTTCCGACTGTTTGGGACATCTGGAAAACAGCTTATTCGGAGAAGACGAGGTGAGCGCTATCACCAGTCTTGTCTCATGCCAACTGTAAAGCATCCTGAAACCATTCATGTGTGGGGTTGTTTCTCAGCCAAGGGAATCGGCTCTCTCACAGTCTTGCCTAAAAACACAGCCATGAATAAAGAATGGTACCAGAATGTCCTCCGAGAGCAACTTCTCCCAACCGTCCAAGAGCAGTTTGGCGATCAACAATGCCTTTTCCAGCATGATGGAGCGCCTTGCCATAAAGCAAAGGTGATAACTAAATGGCTCAGGGAACAAAACATAGAGATTTTGGGTCCATGGCCTGGAAACTCCCCAGATCTTAATCCCATTGAGAACTTGTGTTCAATCATCAAGAGACGGGTGGACAAACAAAAACCTACAAATTCTGACAAAATGCAAGCATTGATTGTGCAAGAATGGACTGCTATCAGTCAGGATTTGGTCCAGAAGTTGATTGAGAGCATGCCAGGGAGAATTGCAGAGGTCCTGAAGAAGAAGGGTCAACACTGCAAATATTGACTTGCTGCATTAACTCATTCTAACTGTCAATATAAGCTTTTGTTACTCATAATATGATTGCAATTATATTTCTGTATGTGATAAAAACATCTGACAAACACACATAAAAACCAGAAGATCATGTGAAAATATAATATTTGTGTAATTCTCAAAACTTTTGGCCATGACTGTATTTCGTCTTAAATCAATGTTATCTTCGGTTTTGGGGTGTATTATTGTCATTACGTAAAAGTGGCGTAATACTCGGACAACATCATTCCCAGCAGCGACTTTGGAGTCCAAGATGCATCCAGACATCCTCCCCATGTTGTTCCCAAACCATTTCAGTGGTGTTTCCATTATTTTCTGACCTTTCCCTATGAACCAGATACCCTCCCCTCTTCAGTGCAGGGGGTGCCTGGTTTAGTGCTCTGGTTCTCCCATTGACTTCCATTGTGCTTGGGTGCTCGATAGAGCACTCGAGCACCACCCAGTGTTCTACCCGAGCACTATCAACACTAGGAGTCAACACAATGGCCCAATCACAGAGTAATGAGGTGGCAATCGCATGAGGAGAAAGTGCAGAGGCCCAGTTATAGTGTGGGGAGGGATGCAACCGCATAAGGAGTTAACATAATGGCCCAGTCACAGAGTAGGGAGGTGGCAAATGCATGATGAGTCAACACAATAGCTGAGTCACAGAATGCTGAGTAGGCAACTGCCTGAGGAGTCAACACAGTTGCCCAGTTACAGTGTGGGGAGGGTGGCAACCGCATGAGGAGTCAACATAGTGGTCCAGTCACAGAGTGGTGAGATGGCAACTGCATGAGGAGTCAACACAGTGGTCCAGTCACAGAGTGGGGAGGTGAGGGGCAACAGAAGTCGCAGTAACAGCATAAGTTAGTGGGTGGCATAAGGAGAACGTGGCAGCAATGCAGCAGGTGTGCAGCATCAGGCAGGTGGCAGCATTAGAAAAGTGGCTGAAGCAGGTAGCCAGAAGAAATGGGTCTGTTTTCACAAAGTTTGGGTGTGGCACCCATAATGATCTAGTCCAGGAATTCCCAAGCTGCAGCCCCCAGCTGTATCAAAACCACAACTCCCAGCATACCTTGACAGCCTACAGTTATTAGGGCATGCTGTAGTTTTGCAATAGCTGGTGGGCCACAGGTTGAACATCCCTCATCTAAACTGATGGATCAGACACTAGCTTGTGGAAATCCTGGCTGGTACATCTTTACAAAGGTCAACCTCTCCACATTTTGGGTGGAAAGGCGATTTTTCCTTGGGTAACTATGACCCCTTTTACAGTAAACACCCGCTCTGATGCCACATTACTGGTTGGGCAGGAAAGCTTTTCCAGGGCAAACTCGGACATTTGCGGCCACAAATCAAGTTTGGCTGCCCAGTAGTCCAGAAGAACTTGGATGTAGGGTGGCACAGTGTAGTCCAAGTATACCACCACCTACTGGTTCAGGTTCTGCTCCATGTCTTGCGACTAGTGGGTGGTTTCTGTTTCATCAGTAGACAGATTAAGAAAACTGCTCATTAGAGACTCCAGACTTAAGTTGGCAGCAGCTAATTGACTACATAGGTTGTCTCGATAGTAGTTGAGTTTATCCTCCCTCTCAGCAGGTGTAAGAAAGGCCCTCATTTTGGAGCAGTAGCGAGGGTCTAACATGGTGGAGAACCAGTAGTCATCCCTCTGCCGAATGGTGATAATACAGCTGTCACTACGCAAGCAACTTAGCATAGGGACTCCCTATCTCCTTCTCCACTGCATACTGCCACGGTGTGTTGGGGTTATCTGCCTGGTCTTCCTCATCGCCCTCTAGCTTCTCCTGCTCCTCTTCTGTCACTTGTGCAGAAAAAACACCCATTTCTGTATACGTACATTGCTTGTGCATGCATGTCCTCCTCCTCCACTTCAGCCCCACAGGGCTCAGGTGGCCTTGAGATGTAGACGCCACATCTCCTGTCCCCTGGCCAGCCAGATTTATCAGCATCTGCTCTAGGACTTGAAGGAGTGGAATTATGTTGATCCCGTACTTCTGGCAACTGACAAATAAAGCGGCCTTCTCAAAGGGACTAAGCAAATGGCAGTTGTCACGCATGAGCTACCACTGGCTAATTTCAAAGTTACACAAAGGAGTGCTCCTGTCTGCCTGCATCATCAAATGCTCATACATATATGTATAGTCAATCAAACGTGGAGAGTGGAGTTCCAATGGGTGGAAATGTCACATATCGGGGGATATTTGAGAATGCTATTCTGCTTTTGTAGCTCAAAGAGGGTGGGTTTTGCAGTGTGATAGTGGCTGAAGTGAATACACTGTTTTCTGGCCATTTTCAGGATGTCTTGCAGTTGGGTGGAAGACTTCAGGAACCGATTTACAACCAGAATAAAAATGTGTGCCATGCAGGGAGCATGGGTCAGCCATCCTTAACGCAGCACTGACACAATGTTCTTCCTCTTGTCGGTGACCATGGTTCCGATTTTCAGTTGGCGAAGACAAAGCCAGGATTCAATTTCCTATTGAAGTATGCAGAGCAGTTCCTCCCATGTGTGACTCCGATTGCCCAGGAAAACCAGGTGCAGAACGGTGCTCTGCATAGGTGGTATGCTGGAGTAGCACACCGAATTGTGCCTGCAGTGGAGGCAAAGGACAAAGTGGAGGCAATGCTGAGGCAAAGGACAACATTGGCACAGGACTCACAGCTAGAGAATTTGGAGGCAGCAGTGCCGTCACCTGGTCAAGTTGCTGGTGTGGCTGGACAGGAAGCACATTTACCCAGTGGGCCGTAAAGGACATATATTTTACTTGCCTGTAGTTACAGCTCCACACATTGGTGCTGCCATGAACTAGCAGACACCGAGAGGCTCAAGGACTGGCCCAACCTCTGTTCAACACACGTGTGCAGGGCTAGTACAGCCTTCTTGGAGAAGTAATGATATCTTGGGGCTCTCCACCTTGGCTTGTCACAAGCCATGAGTTCTCTGCAAGGTGCAGAGTCCTCCACATGGAAAGGGAAGGACTGTAGTACCAGCAACTTGCCCTAAAGCATGTTCAGCTTCTGCTCTGTTGGATGAGTGCACACATACTGTTGTCTTTTTGAAATCGCCTCAGTGATCGATTGCTGATGAAACGAGTGATGAGGAGGAGGAGCAGGAGCATCAGGACCAGTAGATGATGGGAAGGAAACACAGCTCCCTACTGCTGAGGTGCGGGCCACTGGGTGATGCAATGGTTGCTGCATCAAGCTGTACTAATACATTAATGCCATGGTTTCCCCAAGCTACCTAATGGTGACACTGCATGTGTTGACTCAGGGCCGTGGTGCCAACATTGGCACCCTGGCCACACTTAACCTTCTGCCCACAGATTCTACAAATGGCCACACTGATGTCATCCGGTGGCTTGATAAAAAATTCCCACACTGGCGAGTATGGCATTTTGCCTACTGCCACTGCCTCCTTAAACCCGTACCCCGCTAGTTCTTTCCAGACAGGTAGGTTCCTGTGACGGAGATGGTCTACCACTGGCACGTTTGGCTCCAGACCTCACACTGCTGCCAGCGTGCTGACTGATAGCCACGCTAGCACCCTGCTGGCTCAGCTGCTACATCACGTACAAGATGCCACCCTCATCCCCTAATGATGAAGCCCCCTCTTCTCCTGTCTCCCACGTGTGATCGGCTACATCATCATCCACTACTGTCTGCAAGTCACTGTCACCCTCACCAGTCTCAGGGCTGCGTGCCTGACCACTTGCAACACCAGCTCCCACTGGACTCTCATCATCGCTACTTGCCCGCCTACCGGAGAAAAAAGAGGATCTCTTCTTCACATCTTGGCTGGGCAGTAGCTGCTAACTGAACTCTATAAGTTCGTCTTTGCTGAAAAGCAAAGCAGAGCTGACGGCAAACAATACTTCCCGAGCAGAAGGAACAGAAAATGAAAGAGGCAGGTTCAGAACAGGTGGGGGCACAGAGCTTGTTCCTGGGCAATGCCGACTAAGCGTGGTGTAGGGGGAACCCACCAACTCCTGGCTGGGGGTGTTTGATGTCACTGTAGATGATGTTGAAGACCGAGTCAACCATTCAAGGACTGCTGGGTTGCTGGTCAAAACACGACCGCTGGATGACACTGGAAGCTCTGCCATTTCGCTGAGACTGCTGTTACCCCCCCCCCTCCCTTCTTTTGCTGCTACTTTTGCCAGCTCCAGAAACATTTTGGCCACTGCCTGTTCACTTAAAAAGGCCTGGCACCTCTCTGTTTGGCATACTGTACTGTAACAATAACTGTAAGGGTAAAATAGCAGTAGTGTCAGGGCGCAATTTCACTCCTGAAATGAGGATGAAGTGAGAACAAGAGAACATCAGCACCCTAAAATTTGTAGTATCAGGCCACAATTTCACCCAATTATACAATTAGGGATTAAAGAATATATTTATGTATAAAAACATGAACACCCTAAAATTTGTAGTATCAAGCCACAATTTCAACCCTGAAACAAGGATGATTGGATGTACTTATATATAAAAGAACATGAACCCTAAAATCTGTAGTATCAGGCCACAATTTTACCCCAATTACTCAATTAGGGATTAACAAATATATTTATATAAAAGAGAATGTGAGCATCCTAAAACCTGTAGTCCCAGACTGCAATTCCACCCAAATTCCACAATTAGGGGTTAACAGATATATTTATGTTTGATAGAACGTGAGTAGGGATGAGCGAACTGAACCGTAACGAACCAGATTCGTTACGAACTTTCCCAAAAGTTTGGTCCGTCACCGAACCGAATTTTGAGAAAGTTCTTAACGAATCTGGTTAAAATAACGGCGACGCAAAATATACGCATATTTGAGAATGCTAATGCGTACATATTCAGTTAAGTAGCGTACCTTTGACAACGCTAGACTGTATGTTCGTTACTTGAGTAGGAATGTTCGCAGACGCAGTGTATGCGTACGCTAATGCGTACATATTCAGTTAAGTAGCGTACCTTTGACAACGCTAGACTGTATATTCGTTACTTGAGTAGGAATGTTCGCAGACGCAGTGTATGCGTACGCTAATGCGTACATATTCAGTTCAGTAGCGTACCCTTGACAACGCTAGACTGTATGTTCGTTACTTGAGTAGGAATGTTCGCAGACGCAGTGTATGCGTACGCTAATGCGTACATATTCAGTTAAGTAGCGTACCTTTGACAACGCTAGACTGTATGTTCATTACTTGAGTAGGAATGTTCGCAGACACAGTGTATGCGTACGCTAATGCGTACATATTCAGTTAAGTAGCGTACCTTTGACAACGCTAGACTGTATGTTCGTTATTTGTGCGGGAATGTTCGCATTAGCGTACGCATTAGTGTAAATTCTCAAATATGCGTATATTTTGTGTCGCCATTGTTGAAGTCACTTGGATTTTTTCCACTTTTTTCATTGTAATAGCAACTGCAAGTAAACGAAACTATATCCTATTAGACTCCCATTATTGTAGCAGCAATTATTCAGCTGTTATAGCAAGGTTAGTTTTAGGTTCGGTTCGTACGAAGCGAAGCGAACCGAACTTTTCAAAAGTTCGCTCATCCCTAAACGTGAGCACTCTAAAATCTGTAGTATCAGGCCGCAATTTCACACCAATTACACAATTACAGATTAACGGTTTGAACTATATATAAAATAACATGAACACCTTAAAATCTGTAGTATCATGTCACAATTTCACTCTAATTACACAATTAGGGATTAACGGATTGAACTATATATAAAATAATGCGAACACCCCAAAATCTGCAGTATCAGACCGCAGTTCCACCCCAATAACAGAATCAAGGATTAATGGAATTACTTATGTATCAAGAAATGCAAACAACCTAAAATCTGTAGTATTATAACACTTTTTAACCCTAATTAGTGCAGCAAGGTGTAATAGAATAGCTTCTGTATTGGCCAAGTTTTACGCTCTTCTATTGGCCCCTGCTCTCTTCCCTATAGTGTGGATAATGCCTCCCTATTATATCCCTACACTATCTCTAAGCTGTCCCTGAACTGCTCAATTGTAATATTTTGTGATTATAGTCTTTCCTAATCACTGTCCCAAGTGCCTATAAAGTCTCTCCCTGAACTAAGTTCACTAGTAAATGGGGGAGGAGCATGTGTGCGGACGAATGAGGGGATGTGTGCTGTTCCGTTCCAGCAGTGGTTCGGCGTTGGGGCGAACTGGAGTTTCAGCATACCTGCGGGAGCTCCGGCTGATGGAGTCTCCCAGCATGTGAGTGCAGAGTTTTCTCTTTATTACCGGCCGTGTGGATGGGTTGTGTGGCAGAGAAGGAGGTTATGTCCCAGACAGAGACAGATAGTTTGGGGTCACTTTGGTGAGGCGGAAGATGGCAGAGAGTCCTTGTGTGCAACAGTCTTCGTATGTATTAGGTCATAATGCTTTCACCCTTCGTGCTGAAAAGGAATCCATCTCCCGGTTGTGTGGAAATGCGGCTCAGTATGTAAGGGCCAAGTAACCGAGGAGATACGCCAGGGATCAAAGATTCCAACCTCTAGCACCATTTCTGCAACCTCTGGGACAAGCTACCAGTGGGAAGAGGACCACGGCGGTTGTTTGCACATCAGAGTACATAAGATACTGTTGGTCACGACATATGTTATATTAGGTTCTTTCAATAAGCATTGAACTGCTTTTAGCCATTAATTACAGGAAACTAACTTCTGGGGCACGAGGAGAATTTTGATATTGGAGAAGAGCTCCCTTTAATGTAGAGCATATAAATAATACTATATGTCATTGTGAAATAGGACTTTAGATGTTTAAGACTAAATTAATTTCATCTACTATGAGCTAATATCTTGATGGACGTGTATTGGGTGAACTGCCTTCCCCTTGCGTTTCACGACCTTCCCCTTTTCATTCTTTCCTCTGGAGTACTCACAGATTATGCATACTCCTCTCTGGAGTACTCACAGACTATGAATTATGCATAACTTATTTATTGGGGTTTATTTGTAAAACTTCAAAGGGTTCAGAAGGAGGGGAGAGGGAGGAGAGGAAGAGGAGGGAGTGGGAGGTGAAAGGAAGAGAGAGTTGAGGTAGGTAGAAAGGAAGAAAGGATTAGGATACTCGAAACATCTACGAAATAGAGCAATGGCAAGGCAAACAGGAGGAAAGAGAGTAAAGACTCAAATGAGTTTAGAAAACACTACTTCCTCAGGGATTAAAAAAGCAGATCGTACTAAACAACAACTAATAACTAGTGTGAGTAAACAGGCGAACTCCCTGAAAATTGTTCAACATAAGAATGATAATGATGTTCAAGACAGAGAAGGTTCTTTTTTTCCAGTTAGAAGACCAAAGTACTTCCAATACTACAAGTAAAGAAGGAATAGGTGAGTATTCCTTCAATAGAGACAGAAGTTCCAGAGAGCATATATTAGAAAGTGATATTAGTAAAATAAACTGTGAGCAATCACCTAGCTTGCAGGATATTTTCCTAGAAATTAAAAAGTGTAATACAGCTATAATGGATCTCTCTCTCCAAGTGGGCAATGTGAAAGAAAATGTAGATTTATTGCAGGCAGACCTCTATAAATATAACAACAGACTGGAAGAGGTAGAAAAAATAGTATCTAAAGTAGAAGATCTGCTCCAAAAAATGCCAGAGAGAGTCGTAAAATATTGCTGGAAAATAAAGAAATTAAGAGTAAATTATTCGATATGGAAAACAGATCCAGAAGGGCCAATATAAGATGCCTGGGTTTCCTTGAGGGAGTAGAGGAAAAGATGTAATTCTCTTTATGCAGAAATGGCTTATAGAAATATTTGGACAAGATGTGATAAGATATCCTGTGTTTATAGAATGTGCCCACAGATTAACCATTAAAGTACCACCCCCTGGAGAGAGACCAAGACCTATAGTAGTTAAGCTACTAACGTCCAGGGATAGGGATGAGATACTATTCTATTGTCAAGAATAAGTCCCCGGGTTGGATGGTATCCACTTTAAGGTATATGACACCTTTAGGAAGGTATTAAAGCCTAAACTGCTGGAAATGTGGAACACCTCTAAGAATAATAAAATATTGCCTGATACTTTACACAAAGCTCTGATAACATTAATATTAAAATCAGATAAGGATGCTAAATTAATGGAATCATATCGCCCTACATCCCTGATAAATACAGATAACAAATTATTAGTGAAAGTGTTGTTGACTAGATTAAAAGAGGTTATATCTACATTTATCCATGAGGATCAAACCAGATTTATGCCCGGGAAATCCACATTGGAAAATATTAGAAGATGTTTTTTTTTAAATATTCAGGTTAAACCAATAAATAGTGGCCAGCGACTGGTAGTTTCAATAGATGCATCGGAAGCATTCAATACAATGAAATGGCCATTTCTGGTTGTTACATTGGAAAAAATGGGGTTCGAGAACAATTATATTTCATGGATTAAACTGTGATATACGGATGTTAAAGCTAGAATACTTGTGAATGGTGAGGTGTCAGATTCCATTAAAATTCAGAGAGGAGTTAGGCAAAGTTGTCCCCTAGCATCTCTAATAAGACAAGACAAAGAGATAATAGGGTTTAAGTATGGGAACCATGTAGAAAAGATTTCATTGTATGCAGATGATCTGATGCTGTTTGTGGGTTCTCATGATTTCCTGATATGTATCGTTGAAGTATTTGAGACCTATGCGAAATTACCTGTGTAAGGCTACTTTCACACTAGCGTTTTTAAATTCCGGTATTGAGTTCCGTCAAAGGGGCTCAATACCGGAAAAAAACGCTTCAGTTTTGTCCCCATTCATTGTCAATGGGGACAAAACTGAACTGAAGACAACGGAATGCTCCTGAAAGCATTCCGTTCCGTCTTCAGACCGGAGAACAAACCGCAGCATGCTGCGGTTTGCTCTCCGGTCCAGGCATCCGCACCAAGACGGATCCGGAATGACCCCCAATGGAAGTCAATGGGGACGGATCCGTTTGGTGTGGACACACCAGTAATCCGGATCTGTCCTCCATTGATTTCCAATGGGGGGTCATTCCGGATCCGGCATACATACACACAGACTACATACAAACAAACATACAGACATACATACAAACATACAGACATACATACATACTCACATACTCCCGGGACGCCGGCAGCAGGTCTTCACGCGCCTCCTGCACGCTGCGATGACGTTTCCCCACTGCGCCCAGCAGAGGGCGCTGTGGGGAATCGTCATCACTGCGCGCAGGAGGCGCGTGAAGACGTTCTGCCGGCGTCCCGGGAGTATGTGAGTATGTATGTCTGTTTGTATGTATGTCTGTATGTTTGTTTGTATGTAGTCTGTGTATAGGTGCCGGATCCGTGCTAACGCTAGTGTGAAAGTAGCCTTAAACATAAACTGGAATAAGTCGGATTGTATTCCTCTGGACCAAATAGCTAAGGGTATTATAGTGCCCTCAGGACTATATAAAACTACATGTGATACCTTTAATAAATACAGTTAGAGATAAGATATGGATTTGGAAAAAAACTACCTCTTTCCATGGCAGGCTGAATATCCTTAAAAAAATGTATATATTGCCCATGATTAATTATATATGATGGAATTCACTGATAGAGATACCAAAGAACATTGTTAAAATTTTAGAGAGGTTAATTAGTGAACTGATATGGAGGGAGCGGAGACCTCGAATGAGACTCCAACTTCTATAGTTGCCAGAAGGGGATGTCAGTTAGGGCTATTTTTTGGCAGGTCAGTTAAAGAACTGTTTGGAATGGGGTAAAACCCCCCTATACAGGTCTATAATCAGAGCCATAGATAAATATATGTTGAATAGTGGGATATGTCAGGTATTTAAGGCAGGTATCCATTTGCAAGAGCCAGTTAGGAGATCTCCAACAATGAAGCTGATGTACAAAATATGGATGGCAGTTAAAAATCTATGGGGTAAAATAGAAATACATGAAGATACCCTGTTATGGAATATTTCCTTTTTAAATAAACTAAGTGCTATAGATAAGATACCTTGACTGAAACATGGGATATATAGGTTTGGGCAGATCTGGAATAATGGTGAAGAAATAGGGTTTCAAGAACTCAAGGACAGATTTGGTTTTATGGATAAGGAATTTTTCTACTATATCCAATTAAGGCATGCAATTAGATCTTGCCAGCCAGGTAGGATAGGTATTTTTGAACGTCCACATCCTCTAAAGAAGCTTATCAAGCTAACAGAAGGGAATAATTTATACTTTACTACAACAAAAGAAAAACAAAGACTCTATTATAGTTGGAGAAAAAATGGGAAGGTATAGTGGATTCTGTGGACCAAGAAAGCTGGAAAAAATCCTAACTGAAATAAAGAAAATATCTTTAAACCCTGCTCATAGATTGACACAATTTTTTGTGGTCCATCATATTCTCCTGCAAAATTAATGAAGTATTATAAAAACAAGGTATTCAAATGTAAAAAAATGTGATGAAATAGGAGTTGATGATGTGCATTTACTATGGAAATGTCACCATATACAAAAATGTTCACTGGTAAATGACAGAGACCAGGCAGGAGGAGACTTTTTATAGAGCTATGACATCATCAGCTAACTGCTGATTGACTATCTGCCTGGCATTATGGGTGATCTCTCATTCCCTGGCTTCTTACTTCCTATTTCTAACATGTGCAGCAGCCATTTTAGAAACAGTATGATTAGTTAACACGAAGCACAAGGAAATTCGACCTCGGGACGAATCTAATTTTTCCTGAAATTTGATCGAATTACCCTTTGTCAACTTCGATTCGCTCATCTCTAGTGATAATGTGTGATAATATCTCTGAATCATGACAAATGAGTAGAGATGAGTGAGCACTAAAATGCTCGGGTGCTTGTTATTCGAGTTATGGATGACTCGAGCATTTTTTGCAGGGGACCAAGGCTCTGCCTAGGGAAGGCTGGGTGAAAACCTGGAAACCTCAGAAAATGATGGAAACACCACGGAAATGGACAGGAAACAGCAAGGGCAGCATGCATGGATGCCTCTGAGGCTGCCTAATCCCACCATTACCCCAAATTCTCGGGCAACAGCCTGGTGGTGACCCTCAAGGCAATTGTGCTCACCCAGACCATAAAAATTTATCATGGCCCTGTATGGCTGTGACTACAGAGTGACCGAGATACACTGCGGGAGCAGGCGAAGCACATAAAAATTTATCGTGGCCCTGTATGGCTGTGACTACAGAGTGACCGAGATACACTACGGGAGCAGGCGAAGCACATAAAAATTTAGCGTGACCCTGTATGGCTGTAACAACAGAGTGACCGAGTTACACTGCGGGAGCAGGCAAAGCACATTAAAATTTATCATGGCCCTGTATGGCTGTGACTACAGAGTGACCGAGTTACACTGCGGGAGCAGGCGAAGCACATTAAAATTTAGCGTGACCCTGTACGGCGGCGGTGACAACAGAAT
The DNA here is from genome assembly GCA_900303285.1 of Rhinella marina. NCBI lineage: Eukaryota > Metazoa > Chordata > Amphibia > Anura > Bufonidae > Rhinella > Rhinella marina. The sequence continues at coordinate 36,563 of ONZH01022966.1, forward strand.
GATCAAGTTAGACTGAGGTAGCAGGTGAACCACCAAAAAATTTAGCCTGACACAGCATGGCGGTGACACCACCAATGCCTTTGTTCGACTGAGATTGCAGTCAAATGGCTGTAGGTGAGCCTCCCAAAAAATTTTTTTGGAAGTGTCTGAAGTCGACCCTCCGAAAAAAATTTTTTTTAGTGTCTGTGGTTGATGATCCTGAAAAATTGTTTTAGAGTGACTGTAGTTGACGCTCCTGAAAAATTGTTTTAGAGTGACTGTAGTTGACGCTCCTGAAAAATTGTTTTACAGTGTCTTTAGTTGACGCTCTGGAAAAATTGTTTGGAGAGAGGGCCTGTAGGTGGCCCTCCGGAAACATTGTCTTAAAAGAGTGCCAGTTGGCCCTCTAAAAAATTCCCTTTTGGGTCAGCGTTTGGCAATGAAGAGAAGGAGGAGGAGGAGTAGAGGAGAGGAATCGGATACATAAGGAATCTTATTCTTTAGCTGCTTTCCCCCGGAGGAGATTTGAATTCCGGTGGAATCCAGGCTTTGTTCATTTTAATAAGTGTCAGCCTGTCAGCGTTGTCAGTTGACTGGCGTGTACGCTTATCGGTGATGACGCCACCAGCTACACTGAATACCCGCTCTGACAACACGCTAGCGGCAGGGCAGGCCAGCACCTCCAAGGCGTACAGCGCCAGTTCAGGCCACGTGTCCAGCTTTGAAACCCAGTAGTTGTATGGAGCAGAGTGATCACGCAGGACGTTGGTATGGTCAGCTAGATACTCCCTCATCTTCATTTTGTACATCTCCCTCCTACTCTGCCTAGACTGGGGACAGGTGACAGTGTCTTGCTGGGGTGACATAAAACTGGCAAAGGCCTTGGAGAGCGTTCCCCTCCCAGTGCCTCCTCTCCCCCACTACTTGGCCCACAGAACCACGCCCTCTGCCGCTAGCAGCGTCAGATGGGAAGGATTGTTTCAGCTTGTGCACCAGGGCCTGTTGATATTGATTCACTCTCATACTCCTTTCTTCTACAGGGATGAGAGTGGAAAGGTTCTGCTTGCACCGTGGGTCCAGGAGAGTGAACACCCAGTAATCAGTGTTGGAAAAAATACTTCTAACACGAGGGTCACGGGATAGGCAGCCTAACATGAAGTCTGCCATGTGCGCCAGAGTCCCAACACGCAAGAATTCCCTCTCACTGGCCTGACTCTCCATTTCCTCCTCCTCCTCTTCTTCAGCCCATACATGCTCAAGAGTTAAGAAGGACTCAGCATTGGTACCCTCTTCTGTCTCGCCAACATTCTCCTCCTCTTCCTCCTCATCCTCCTCCCCCTCCTCCAATACGCGCTGAGAAACAGACTGGAGGGTGCTCTGGCTATCAAGCGACGTATCTTGTTCCCCCATCTCCTGTGACAAGCGCAAAGCTTCTGACTTCATGCTGAGCAGTGAGTTTTTCAACAGGCAAAGCAGCGGGATGGTGAGGCTGGTAATGGCGGCATCACCGCTGACCATCTGTGTTGACTCCTCAAAGTTGCTCAACACCTGACAGATATCAGACATCCACGTCCACTCCTCATTGTAGACTTGAGGAAGCTGACTGACCTGACTACCAGTTCTGGTGGAAGTTGACATCTGGCAGTCTAAAATCGCTCTGCGCTGCTGGTAAACTCTGGATAACATGTTTAATGTCGAATTCCATCTTGTGGGCAAGTCGCACAACAGTCGGTGAGCTGGCAGTTGTAGGCGCCGCTGCGCTGCCCTGAGAGTGGCAGCATCTGTGGTTGACTTGCGGAAATGCGGACAGATGCGGCGCACCTTGGTGAGCAAATCTGACAAATTGGGGTATGTCTTGAGGAACCGCTAAACTACAGTATGAGATTGTACACGTGGGCCAGGCATGGCACATGTGTCAGTCTGCCGAGTTGCAGAGCCGCCACCAGGTTACGCCCGTTGTCACACACAACCATGCCTGGCTTGAGGTTCAGCGGTGCCAGCCACACATCGGTCTGCGCCGTGATGCCCTGTAACAGCTCCTGGGCGGTGTGCCTTTTGTCACCTAAGCTCAGCAGTTTGAGCACCGCCTGCTGGCGCTTACCCACGGCACTGCTGCTGCGTCTAGAGCTACCGACTGAAGGTGCCATGCCCACGGATGATAATTCGGAGGAGGAGGAGGAGGGGTTGGAGGAAGAGGCATAGTACATCTGAGAAACCGTGACCGAGGTAGGCCCCGCAATCCTCGGTGTGGGCAGTACATGAGCGGCCCCAGGTTCAGACTCGGTCCCAGCCTCCACCAAGTTAACCCAATGTGCCGTCAGTGAGATACAGTGTCCCTGCCCGGCAGCACTTGTCCACGTGTCCGTGGTTCGGTGGACCTTATCACAAACCGTGTTGGTCAGGGCACGGATGATGTTCTCTGACACGTGTTGGTGTAGGGCTGGGACGGCACATCGGGAAAAATAGTGGCGGCTGGGGACCAAGTACCGAGGGACAGCCACCGCCATCAGGTTGCGGAAAGCCTCAGTCTCTACCAGTCTATAGGGCAGCATCTCCAGGCTCAACAATTTGGAGATGTGGACCTTTAGGGCTTGTGCATGTGGGTGGCTGGAATTGTATTTGCGCTTACGCTCAAAGGTCTGCTGTAAAGACAGCTGAACGCTGGGCTGGGACATATTGATGGAGGTTGTGGAGGATCGTGGAGGTGAAGGGGTGGTTGTAGGGCGGGAGGCGCTCGTGCCGGGGTTTCGGGGGCGGGGGGGTTGACTTGCCGAGCCAGCATGTGACACAGGGGAAGGCGCAGTGGTGTGACCCGCAGGAGGTGAACGGCCTTGGTTCCACTGAGTCGGGTGTTTAGCACTCATATGCCTGCGCATGCTGGTAGTGGTTAGGCTGGTAGTGATGGCTCCCCTGCTGATCCTGGTGTGGCACAGGTTGCACACCACAGTCCGTCGGTCATCCTCACTTTCTTTAAAAAACCTCCAGACTTGCGAACATCTAGGATTCGGCACGGGAGCTTGACTCCGTAATACAGTTGCTGATCTACCTGCTCTGGCCCTGCTTCTCCCTCTGGCCACCCCAATGGCTCTTCCAACCTGTTCTGGTGCTGTACTTGCCTCCCCCTCAGAAGCACTGTCTTGAGTTGGATTACCAACCCAGCTCGGGTCAGTCACCGCATCATCCACCAGCTCTTTCTCCGATTCCTTACTCTGCTCCCCCCTCGGACTTACTGCCCTGACAACAACGTCACTGTCTGACAACCGTGTATCATCATCATCATCATCCGACAACTCTTCACGCACTACTTGCACTAAGTCCACACTCTTATCACCCACAGACTGTGAAAGTTCTAAATCTTGGGCATCGGGAAAGAGCAACTGCTCAGGTTGCTGTTGAGCAGTGGTTTGTGTCTCTGGGTAGGGTCCTGAAAAGAATTCCTGTGAGTATGCCTGATCTAAATGAATACTTTCCGTGGGGGGGGGGGGGGGGCAGGCTGGGGGGAAGGAGGTTGAGCTGGAGGAGACAGAGGTCTACTCCCTTGGCTAGCGTGGGTGGACTGCGTTGAAGACTGGGTGGTGGATAAATTACTGGACGCATTGTCCGCTATCCACGTCATCACCTGTTCGCACTGTTGTGGTTTTAATAGTGGTGTACCACGTGAACCAGTAAGTTGCGAGATGAAGCTAGGGAGCGAAACTCTGCGGCGTTCCACTGCTCCTTCATAAACATATACTGTGTCAACCTGCCCAGTACTACGGCCTCTGCCCCTACACTACTTGAACGCCCACGTCCTTGTCCTCGACCCTTAGCCCTTGGGTTCAACATTTTGTATGTTCACTGCACTGTATAATATACTAGCAGAAAGACCCGGCTTCGCCTGGGTATATTTCATCTATTTCATTTAATGTTTCTGTGTGTCGTTGCAGAGAGAAAGTCATCCTCCCTCCCATCCCTGCAGCTGACAGATGTTGATTTTTACCTTCAATTGTTCAATCTCCATTGGCTGCGGAGTGGGAGGGGTCATGGCCTGACTGAGTAGGGGGCGTGACATTGAAAGACCTAGGGCAGGGTTTTAAGTCCTTCTTTTGATAGTGGCCAGAATTACAGGTCGATGCCATGGTAATTTATGAGGACACGCCATGGGTAACAGTGGAAGAAAACATTGCTTTGCACGGGTATATTTAATCTGTTTCATTTAATGTTTCTGTATGTTGTTGCAGAAAGAAATCCAACTTCCCTCCCGCCCCTGCAGCTGACAGAAGTTGATTTTTACCTTCATTTTTTCAATCCCCGTTAGCTGCGGAGTGGGAGGGGGCGTGGCCTGACAGAGTCGGAGCGTGGTTTCGCGAGATCTGGGGCGGGGGTCAGAGTGGCATGAATTACAGGTCGATGACATGGTAATTTATGGGGACCCGCAATGGGTAGCAGTGGAAAAAAACATCTTTTATTAGTACTGAATGGTCATAGTCTAAAATTAGTCAATTTCATCTACGATTTTTGTGTGTCATTGCAGAGAGAAATTCACCCTCCCACCCCTGCAGCTGACAGAAGTTTATTTTTCCCTTCATTTTTTCAATCCCTGTTGGCTGCGGAGTAGGAGGGGGCGTGACCTGACACAGTTGGGGGCGTGGCTTAACAAAGCGCTTCGCATAGGTGATTTAATCTATTTCATTTAATGTTTCTGTGTGTCGTTGCAGAATGGCTGCAGAGTGAGAGGGGGCGTGGTCTGACAGAGTTGGGGTCGTGACTTAGCAAGACGATTCGAACAGTTGTAGTCTATAATTAGTCTATTTTATCTAAAATTTTTGTGTGTCGTTGCAGAGAGAAATTCACCCTCCCACCCCTGCAGCAAACAGAAGTTTATTTTTACCTTTATTTTTTCAATCCCCATTGGCTGCGGAGTGGGAGGGGGTGTAACCTGCCAGAGTCGGGGGCGTGGATTAGCAAGACGCTTCACATGGGTGTATTTAATCTATTTCATTTAATGTTTCTGTGTGTCGTTGCAGAAAGAAAGTCAACCTCCCACCCATCCCTGCAGCTGACAGAAGTGGATTTTTACCTTTATTTTTTCAATCCCTGTTGGCTGCGGAGTGGGAGGGGGCGTGGCCTTACAGAGTCGGGGCGTGGCTTAGCAAAGCGCTTCGCATAGGTGCATTTAATCTATTTCATTTAATGTTTCTGTGTGTCGTTGCAGAATGGCTGCGGAGTGAGAGGGGGCGTGGCCTGACAGAGACGGGGCGTGGCTTAGCAAAAGGCTTCGAACGGTTGTAGTCTATAATTAGTCTATTTCATCTAAAATTTTTGTGTGTCGTTGCAGAGAGAAATTCACCCTCCCACCCCTGCAGCAAACAGAAGTTTATTTTTACCTTCATTTTTTCAATTCCCGTTGGCTGCGGAGTGGGAGGGGGCGTGACCTGACAGAGTCAGGGGCGTGGATTAGCAAGACACTTCGCATGGGTGTATTTAATCTATTTTATTTAATGTTTGTGTGTGTTGTTGCAGAAAGAAAGTCAACCTCCCACCCATCCCTGCAGCTGACAGAAGTTGATTTTTACCTTTATTTTTTCAATCTCTGTTGGCTGCGGAGTGAAAGGGGGTGTGGCCTGACAAAGTTGGGGGTGTGGCTTAGTGAGACCTGGGGCGGGGGTTTTAAGTACTTCTTTTAGGGTGGTCTGAATTAAAGGTCAATACCATGCTTATTTATGAGCCCACGCAATAGGCAGCAGTGGAGTAAAACATCTTTCATCTAAACGAAATAGACGAGGCGGCAAATCATAATGAGGTCGTTATTATGGGGGATTTCAACTACCCAGATATAGACTGGGAAACTGAAACCTGTACATCTCATAAAGGAAACAGGTTCTTGGAAATAACCAAAGACAATTACCTTTCCCAACTGGTTCAGGACCCGACTAGAGGGACGGCCATACTGGACTTAGTATTAACCAATAGACCTGACAGAACAACAGATGTGCAGGTCGGGGGACTCCTGGGAAATAGTGACCATAACATAATAACCTTCCAATTGTCATTCAAAAGAGCGTTTCTTCAGGGAGGAACAAAAATACCTAACTTCAAAAAAGCTAAATTTAGCCAACTAAGAGAGGCCATAGGCCTAACTAACTGGGACAAAGTCTTCAAAAATAAAAATACAGCCACAAAATGGGATATTTTTAAAAACATCCTAATATCTAATTGTGAAAGGTACATACCATATAGGAATAAAATAATAAGAAACAAGAAAAAACCAATGTGGATAAATAGAACTGTAAAGAAAGCAATAAATGACAAACAGAAAGCATTTAAATCACTAAAACAGGAGGGAGCGAGGAAGCATTGAAAAACTATAAGGAAAAAAATAGAATATGTAAAAGACAAATAAAAACAGCCAAACTAGAGACCGAGAGATTAATCGCCAAAGAAAGTAAAACTAACCCTAAAATGTTCTTTAATTATATAAATGGTAAAAAGTATAAACCTGAAGGTGTCGGCCCCTTACAGAGTAATGAGGGGGGAGTTGCAGAGAGCGATGAGGAGAAAGCAAAGCTACTAAATATCTTTTTCTCCACTGTATTCACTGAGGAAAATAAACTGTCAGATGAAATGCAGAATATAAAAGTAAATTCCCCATTAAAAGTGCCCTGTCTGACCCAGGAAGAAGTAGAGCTGCGTCTTAAAAAGATTAAAATAGACAAATCGCCAGGACCGGATGGCATACACCCCCGTATCCTAAGAGAATTAAGTAATGTCATCGCCAGACCCTTATTTCTGATATTTAAGGACTCTATACTGACAGGGAGTGTTCCACAGGATTGGCGCATAGCAAATGTGGTTCCAATATTCAAAAAGGGTCCAAAAACAGAGCCCGGGAACTATAGGCCGGTAAGTATAACATCTGTCGTGGGTAAACTGTTTGAGGGTTTTCTAAGAGATGCTATCTTGGAGTACCTCAATGAAAATAAGCAAATTACTCCATATCAGCATGGCTTCATGAGGGATCGGTCATGTCAAACCAATTTAATCAGTTTCTATGAGGAGGTAAGTTCTAGACTAGACCACAGCGAATCAATGGATGTCGTATATCTGGACTTCTCCAAAGCATTTGACACTGTACCACATAAAAGGTTAGTATATAAGATGAGAATGCTTGGCCTGGGAGAAAATGTCTGTATGTGGGTAAGTAACTGGCTCAGTGATAGAAAACAGAGGGTGGTTATTAACGGTACATACTCAGATTGGGTCACTGTCACTAGTGGGGTACCACAGGGGTCAGTATTGGGCCCTATTCTCTTCAATATATTTATTAATGATCTTGTAGAAGGCTTGCACAGTAAAATATCAATTTTTGCAGATGACACTAAACTGTGTAAAGTAATTAACACAGAAGAGGACAGTACACTGCTACAGATGGATCTGGATAGACTGGAGGCTTGGGCAGAGAAGTGGCAGATGAGGTTTAACACTGACAAATGTAAAGTTATGCATATGGGAAGGAATAATGCAAGTCACCAGTACATACTAAATGGTAAAATATTGGGTAACTCTGACATAGAAAAGGACCTAGGAATTTTAGTGAACAGAAATCTAAGCTGCAGAAACCAGTGTCAGACAGCTGCTGCCAAGGCCAATAAGATAATGGGCTGCATCAAAAGAGGCATAGATGCCCGTGATGAGAACATAGTCCTGCCACTTTACAAATCACTAGTCAGACCACACATGGAGTACTGTGTACAGTTCTGGGCTCCTGTGAACAAGGCAGACATAGCACAGCTGGAGAGGGTTCAGAGGAGGGCAACTAAAGTAATAACTGGAATGGGTGGACTACAGTACCCAGAAAGATTATCAAAATTAGGCTTATTCACTTTAGAAAAAAGACGACTGAGGGGAGATCTAATAACTATGTATAAATATATCAGAGGTCAGTACAGAGATCTCTCCCACGATCTATTTATCCCCAGGACTGTAACTGTGACGAGGGGACATCCTCTGCGTCTGGAGGAAAGAAGGTTTGTACACAAACATAGAAGAGGATTCTTTACGGTAAGAGCAGTGAGACTATGGAACTCTCTGCCTCAGGAGGTGGTGATGGTAAGTTCACTAAAAGAGTTCAAGAGGGGCCTGGATGTATTTTTGGAGGGTAATAATATTACAGGTTATAGTTACTAGAGAGGGGTTGTTGATCCAGGGAGTAATTCTGATTGCCTGATTGGAGTCGGGAAGGAATTTTTTTTTTCCCTAAAGTGGGGAAAACTGGCTTCTACCTCACAGGGTTTTTTTGCCTTCCTCTGGATCAACTTGTAGGAAAACAGGCCGAACTGGATGGACAGATGTCTTTTTTTCGGCCTTATAAACTATGTTACTATGTTACTATGTTTTATTACTACTGAACTGTAGTAATAGAAAAAAACATAAGTTATATTTATGGTAACCGGAATACCTTTAACAGGGTCAGTAAATAGAAATGGATGAGATCCTCAGCTGCTGATAATTACCTGGTTGTTATGGAAACCTGCCCTCCCTGTGTGGCTTTGCAGAGAATGGCAGTTGGAGTTTAAAACCAAAGCTCCCAGTTGTAATGTTGGCTAATGGAGATCATATTTTGGGAATATCTCGGGAACGGTACGTCCTAGAGAGATGAGACCTGGTTTAAAACCTTCCCGGACACCTGATGTACCTGTGTGCCGAATTTGGTGAAAATCGGTCCAGTAGTTTGGT
>ONZH01022967.1:0-38701 GCA_900303285.1 Rhinella marina
TTCATCTTGATGAACGTCAAGCCTGTTGGCGCTGTCAGTCGACAGGCGGGTCCGTTGTCAGTGATTATCCCCTCAGCAGCACTAAAGACCTTTTCCGACAGTACGCTAGCGGCAGGGCAGGCCAGCACCTCCAAAAGCGTTCTGCGCCAGTTCAGGCCATTTGTCCAGCTTGGACAGCAATAATATATGACGTGGAGTCATCTCTCAGGACGCTGGCCTGGTCAGCGACATACTCCCTCACCATCTTGCGGTACAGTTCCGCCCTACTCTGCCTAACCTGTGGACAGGTGGTACACTCTGGCTGGGGTGACAAAAACTTGGCAAAGGCCTGACCCCAGTGTACCCCTGCCTTGCTGGACATGCCTGCCTTTTCCCCTCCTCTCCCCTATTACTTGGCCCACTGCAGTCCGTCCCCTGTCGCTAACGGTGTCAGATGGAATGCTTGTAGCATTTTTGCACCAGGGCCTTGTGATATGAATTGACCCTTGTAGTCCTTTCCTCCACAGGAATTATAGTGGGGAAATTGTCCTTACACCGTGGGTCTAGGAGGGTGTACACCCAGTAATCATTGGTGGCCAGAATGGTCTTCACGCGACGATCGCAACAAAGGCAGTCAGCCATGTGAGGTACAGTCCTACAGCGCAACACTTCCCTCTCCGCAATCGACTGACTATCGATCTCCTCCTTCTCCTCTACCTCCACCTCCAATTCCTCCTCCTCAGCCCATACCCGCTGAACTGCTATCATCGAATCGCCCCCTGCAGTGTGGCCTAGAGTCTCCTCCTCCTCCTCTACCTCCTCCTCCTGTAATTCGCTCTGCAAAACTGATGTGAGGGTGCTCTGGCTGGCAAACTACAGACTGTCTTCCCCCATCTCCTGTGACATGCCTAAATCCTCTGATATTAAGTTTTTAAGGATTTTTGGAGGAGATACAGCAGCGGGATGGTGACGCTGATGATGTCCGCATCGCCGCTAACCAGACGTGTTGCCTCCTCAAAGGGGCCTAAGACCTGGCAGATGCCAGCCATCCATGTCCACTCCTCATTATACACCTGAGGAAGCTGACTGGCATGACTTCCACCTCTCTGGGAAGCTGTCAGCTGGCAGTCTACTATTGCCCTTCGCTGCTGGTACACCCTGGCTATCATTTGCAACTTTGAATTGCAACGTGTGGGAACGTCACACAGCAGCCGGTGAACAGGGAGTTGTAACCGCTGTTGCACTGTCCTGAGGGTGGCAGCATCTGTGGTGGACTTCCTAAAATGTGCACAGATGCAGCGCACTTTAGTGAGCAACACAGCAAGCTCGGGGTAGGTCTTAAGAAACCGCTGGACCACTATGTTTAGTACGTGGGCCATGCATGGCACGTGTGAGTCCACCAAGTTTCAGAGCCGCCACCAGATTACACCCATTGACCAAACAACCAGGCCTGGTTGCAGGTTCTGTGGCGCAAGCCATACAGTCGTCTCCCCCCTGATGCCCTCTAACAGCTCTTGAGCCGTATGCCTCTTGTCGCCCAAGCTAAGCAGTTTCAGCGCGGCCTGCTGACGCTTCCCTACCACAGTGCTGCTACAGATTGAGCTACTGACACTCGGCGATGTGACCATCAATACTCTTTTGGAGTATTGATGGCCATCAATACTCTTTTGGAGGAGGAGAAGTGGGAGGTGAAAGGGGTGGTGGTGAAGGAAGAGGCGTAATGTGCCGGTAAAACAGACACCGAAGTTGGTCCTGCAATTCTGGGTGTGGGTAGCACATGAGCAGGCCCATGGTCAGATTCGGTCCCAGCCTCCACCAGGTTCACCTAATGTGCAGTGAGGGAGATGTAGTGTCCCTGCCCACAGGTACTTGTCCAGGTACGTGTCTGAGGTTAGGTGGACCTTCCCACAAACCGCGTTGCTGAGGGCACGGATGATGTTATCCGACACATGGCGGTGTAGGGCGGGGATGGCAACGCGTGAAAAATAGTGGCGGCTGGGGATCGAGTAACGGGGGTCTGCCACCTCCATGAGGTAGCAGAAAGCTTCCATTTCCACAAGCCTATATGGCAACATCTCCAGGCTCAGTAGTTTACTGATCTGCACGTTTAAGGATTATGCATGGGGGTGGACGGCTGTGTACTTGCGCTTGCGGTCAAAGGTCTGCTGTAGCGACAATTGAACACTGCGGTGAGACACATGAGTGGAGGTGGGGGAGGGATATGGAGTTGCAGGGGTCCTGGAGAGTCCCGGCCAGGGGCTACTAGGTCACTGACAGCATGTGACATGGGCTGAAGCAGCAGTGTCACTGTCACCAGCTGACTGGAGTGCCAACCACTTAGTGGGGTGTTTCTTCTCCAAATGCTTGTGCATGCTACTTGTGGTCAGGTTCTTTTTGTTGACTCCCCTGCTTATCTTGGTGTGGCACAGTTTGCACACCGCTACCCATCGATCGCCCTCTTTATCCATAAAAGACTCCCAAACTACAGAGTATCGAGCTTTGCGCACTGGAGCTTGACCCCTGGGAACACTTGGGGAAGTAGTAGCTCGGGCCCTGCTTCTCCCTCTGCCCAGCCCACTGCCTCTCCCAACCGGTTGTGGTGCTGATGTTGCCCCACACTCAGAACCGCTTTCTTCCTGTGCCTGATCCACCCAAGTCGGATCTGTCCCCTCATCATCACCCAGCTCTTCCTCAGAGTCCCCACTCTGACTTACTTCCCTGCCAACTACCTCACCCCCTGACACCTGTGTTTCGCCATTGTCCACCACCTCCTCAGATGCCACAGGTAAATCCCCACCCTCATCACCCTGAGACTGCACCAGCTCTTGCGAATCGGGGCAGAGAATCTCCTCCGGTAGCACATCAGGGAAGGGTTCACTGTATAGTTACAGTGAGTAAGTCTCACATGAGATTGAACCATGGAGGATCTAGGCTGGGGAGAAGGAGGACGAGGTGGAGGATGGACAGGTCCACTCCCCTGGCTGTCATGAGTGGACTGGCTGGAAGACAGGGCAGTGGACATATGGCTGGATGCGCTCTCCGCCATCCATTTCAGCATACTCTCTTGCTCTTGGGGGTCGGTCAAAGGTGTACCCTGCGGCCCTGCACGCTTTTGCAGAAAAGCAGGCATCTTGAATTGGCGTCTTTTAACTGCTCCCACAGCAGCAGGCACAGTGTCACTCCGCACACTACCACGGGCACCGCCTCTGCCCACCACACCAGTTTCAAGCCCACGTCTCCCACCTCTACCCTTGCCCCTGGTGTTCTCCATTTGGAGCCTCTCTCTCCCTATATATATATATATATATATATATATATATATCTTTACATATATATATATAAATATGTATACTAGCAGAAAGACCCCGCTTCGCCTGGGTATATTTCATTTATTTCATTTAATGTTTCTGTGTGTCGTTGCAGAGAGAAAGTCAATGCAGCTGACAGAAGTTGATTTTTACCTTCATTTTTTCAATCCCCATTGGCTACGGAGTGGTCAGGGGCGTGGTTTACCAGGACGTTGGAGGGGGGGGGGTTGCTTTTAGGTCCTTCTTTTCAGGGTGGCCTTAATTATAGGTCAATGCCATGGTAATTTGAGGAAACACAGTGGGTAGCAGTGGAAGAAAACATTGCTTCGCACGGGTATATTTAATCTATTTCATTTAATGTTTGTGTGTGTGTCATTGCAGAGAGAAAGTCTCCTTCCCACCCATTCCTGTAGCTGACAGAAGTTGATTTTTACCTTCATTTTTTTCAATCCCCATTGGCTGCGGAGTGGGAGAGTGCGTGGCCTGACCGGGGAGTGGTTTAGCGGGACCTTGGGGGGGTTGCTTTTAAGTCCTTTTAGTGGAAGAAAACATCTTTTATTACTACTGAACGGTAGTAGTCTAATATTAGTCTATTTCATCTAATGTTTCTGTGTGTTGTTGCAGAGAGAAACTCACCCTCCCACCCCTGCAGCTGACAGAAGTTTATTTTTACCTTCATTTTTTCAATCCCCATTGGCTGCCGAGGGGGAAGGGGGCGTGGCCTGACAGAGTCGGGGTGTGGCTTAGTGAAACCAGGAGCAGGTGTTGTAAGTCCTTCTTTTGAGAGTGGTGTGAATCATAGGTCGGTGCCATGGTAATTTATGAGGACACGCAATGGGTAGCAGTGGAAGATTTACTACTGAATGGTCATAGTCTAAAATTAGTCTAAAACATCAGTTATATTTATGGTAACCGGAATACCCCTTTAACAGTATCATCCACAGTGCTCTGCCCCTTTAAAGCATTGAATAGAAATGACTGGATTGTTACCTGAGATCCTCAGCTGGCTGCTAATTACCTGGCTGTGTTATGGAAACCTGCCCTCCCTGTGTGTGTCTGTGCAGAGAATGGCAGTTGGGGTTTAAAACCAATGCTGTCAGGCTAATATTGGCTAATGCAGGTCATGTTTTGGGAATATCTTGGGAACGTCATGTCCTAGAGAGATGAGACCTGGTCTAAAACCTTCCCGGGCACCTGATGTACCTGTGTGCCGAATTTGGTGAAAATCGGTCCAGTAGTTTGGTCGCGCATATAGAACAGACAGATGGACGGACGGACGGACAGACAGACAGACACTCATTTTTATAATATTAAGATATATATATATATATCTGTATATATATATATATATATATATATATATATATACACACACGTCTATATATGTATGGGATGTATTAAGTGAGCTTGCACACGTGTGCACAAAATGCTATTATGCACGCACAATACGCACAATAGTATACACACTATACTAATGTACGTATCAGCTTTATTAGAATAGATGCCTTACAGTATCACACTATATGACACTGTGAGAGCACCTAATGTATGATAGTATGATATACAGCACATATTTCAGCAAGCAACACTGGAGGGTATTCTGTATCTGTAGGGTCAGACAATGATGCAGTGTCCCACATATAATGTGTGTAAAAGGGACACTACAAACTGTATTTTATATAGCCATGTCACTCTTGATAGCCATGTCATTGTAATCTATTGCCAAAGTTCTTATATATGTTGTAAGAACCTCCTAGGCTGTAATAATCATTCTCACCACTAGATGGTGCTGACAAGTAACATGTATATATATATATATATATATATATATATATATACACTCACCGGCCACTTTATTAGGTACACCTGTCCAACTGCTCGTTAACACTTAATTTCTAATCAGCCAATCACATGGCGGCAACTCAGTGCATTTAGGCATGTAGACATGGTCAAGACAATCTCCTGCAGTTCAAACCGAGTATCAGTATGGGGAAGAAAGGTGATTTGAGTGCCTTTGAACGTGGCATGGTTGTTGGTGCCAGAAGGGCTGGTCTGAGTATTTCAGAAACTGCTGATCTACTGGGATTTTCACGCACAACCATCTCTAGGGTTTACAGAGAATGGTCCGAAAAAGAAAAAACATCCAGTGAGCGGCAGTTCTGTGGGCGGAAATGCCTTGTTGATGCCAGAGGTCAGAGGAGAATGGGCAGACTGGTTCGAGCTGATAGAAAGGCAACAGTGACTCAAATTGCCACCCGTTACAACCAAGGTAGGCAGAAGAGCATCTCTGAATGCACAGTACGTCGAACTTTGAGGCAGATGGGCTACAGCAGCAGAAGACCACACCGGGTGCCACTCCTTTCAGCTAAGAACAGGAAACTGAGGCTACAATTTGCACAAGCTCATCGAAATTGGACAGTAGAAGATTGGAAAAACGTTGCCTGGTCTGATGAGTCTCGATTTCTGCTGCGACATTCGGATGGTAGGGTCAGAATTTGGCGTCAACAACATGAAAGCATGGATCCATCCTGCCTTGTATCAACGGTTCAAGCTGGTGGTGGTGGTGTCATGGTGTGGGGAATATTTTCTTGGCACTCTTTGGGCCCCTTGGTACCAATTGAGCATCGTTGCAACGCCACAGCCTACCTGAGTATTGTTGCTGACCATGTCCATCCCTTTATGACCACAATGTACCCAACATCTGATGGCTACTTTCAGCAGGATAATGCGCCATGTCATAAAGCTGGAATCATCTCAGACTGGTTTCTTGAACATGACAATGAGTTCACTGTACTCAAATGGCCTCCACAGTCACCAGATCTCAATCCAATAGAGCATCTTTGGGATGTGGTGGAACGGGAGATTCGCATCATGGATGTGCAGCCGACAAATCTGCGGCAACTGTGTGATGCCATCATGTCAATATGGACCAAAATCTCTGAGGAATGCTTCCAGCACCTTGTTGAATCTATGCCACGAAGAATTGAGGCAGTTCTGAAGGCAAAAGGGGGTCCAACCCGTTACTAGCATGGTGTACCTAATAAAGTGGCCGGTGAGTGTATATATATATACACTCTTTATGGTTAGATATAGAGTAGTATAGAGGAGAAGAACATCATGGAGTGAGGAGAGCAGACAGTTCCTCAGGAGCTCCTGAGCCTTCAAAGCAACTTAAGAAATGTGCAGGTTGAGAAGGTCACCCTAAAGGCTGCCATTCCAGCTGGACACTGGCCAAGTCAAGCTACATGATGGCACTTACCCTTTTCTAGGCCACTAGCAAAATTGGCATCACCTGGATACTCAAGCCTGTCAAAGGTAAACGCTGAGCTCATCAGCTTAATGGACTTTGTCAGCAACATATAGTGACTAGGAGTAGCTCCACAAAGCCTGGACACTGATTCTACAACTACTAGCTAAAGTTGTGATTTCATACCTACTGGAAACCCCAACGGGCAGTAAGGTTACTATTCTTAAAGCGTCACGGTACAGATGTATCTGCCATGCAGGGCCAACATACCCTGAAGCATTGCTATACAAGAGAAATATTAAAATAGTGGAGATTTAAGAGTAACTGGATTTAAAGTAACAGCAACTTAAAGTAACAGCCTTAAAAGGAGTTCCTACAGCATCAATTTATACCATCTACTGCCTACTGAACACAATTGTAATTTCCACCATCTATTCTCAAGGCAAAAGTAAAGTTTTATTGGTTATAACAAAGTTGTCTCCTCATCACTCCTACTCCGAAAGTTTGTGTCTACTTAAGAGACTGGCATCACAACATTCCAGGACCCAGCCAACTGACACTATAAAAGTTTACATCAAGGGCACCTCGCCTCACCATCCGGCGGGGGTCCTGAGTACAGAGTGTGCCCCGAGGGAAGTAGTGTCCCCCCTCCATCCAATGCACGGCGGCCCAGGGAGTCACCAGACTGTGAGTAACCATCGGCAACACCACACCTATGACACAATAATCATTATATCTCACGAGACCTGCGGCTGGGCCATTGCAATGATTCTACAGACTGCAGTATATTTCTGCTGGGCTGCTTGCAGAAATCTAAATCTGAAGTTTAGTGTAGTCTTTAAAAAAAACTTTTGGGTCACAAATGCAGTTCCCTGCCTAATAGAAACTAATATTCTCCTATTTCGTACACTTTCACTATCCCTATCACACGCACACTCATTCCCTCTCCTAAAACCACAAAGTGTGTGATCCGAGCCCTAGGCGTACGCATATATATAATAGCAGGTCACCTGATGCAGGCAGCCAATCACTTCTAGACACGTAGAAAAGGTAGTAGGTCATGGCAAAAGGTTCCCCAGGCTTCCCTGCATGTTTATTGGCTAAGAAATAGGCACTAAACATGCAGGGAGGAGTAAAAATAAAACCAGGAATTTCACACGCTACTCGGCCAAGTAACGAAAACTTACGAGTATCCATGCGGATAACGAATCTTTACGAATATATTCGCTCATCTCTAAATCCAATTTAAACTGCTTGTCCTCACCCACAAAGCTTTCCACAGGGCTGCACCCCCTACATCTCTTCCCTCATCTCTGTCTACAACACTTCCCATGTTCTGCTCTCTGCAAATGATTTATGACTGACTTCTACCATAATCTGAACCACTTACTCCCAGCTTCAAGACTTCACCCGAGCTGCACCATTTCTCTGGAATTCCCTTCCCCAAGAAATTACGGTAGGTTAAAACACAATATACACAGTTTTAGACGCTCCCTAAAAACACATCTTTTTAGGGTGGTTTATCACATCCCCTGATCTAACTCCTCTCTATATAGCCCATTTATAATTTCCTGAACCTCATCCTCCACCAAACTCTCCACTGCACCCATGTACCTAGAAGCACTTCATATAACAAGTGCAGACTGGCTCATGCACCTTAAAGAGGTTATCTCACTTCCGCAAATGGCATTTATCATGTAGAAAAATTTAATACAAGACACTTACTAATGTATTGTGAATGTCCATATTCCTTTTGTTGCTGGCTGGATTCATTTTTCCATCACAATGTACACTGCTCATTTCTATACTTACGACCACCATGCAATCCATCCACACTATAGGAAAGGGACAGGCGGGCACTCTTTCCTATAATGTGCAATCACAGCCACCACTGCTGGATTGCAGGGTGGTTATAACCCCCTTATTGATTTAGTTGGTCCTCTTTGTAGTTTTTCCAGCTGTTATTCTGACAGTTTTACCAACCACCACCTAATATTCTACTGAGACTACTAATGTATTGTGAATGTCCATATTCCTTTCGTTGCTGGCTGGATTCATTTTTCCATCACAATGTACACTGCTCATTTCTATAGTTACGACCACCATGCAATCCATCAGGGGTGGTTGTGCTTGCACACTATAGGAAAGGGACAGGCGGGCACTCTTTCCTATAATGTGCAATCACAGCCACCGCTGCTGGATTGCAGGGTGGTTATAACCCCCTTATTGATTTAGTTGGTCCTCTTTGTAGTTTTTCCAGCTGTTATTCTGACAGTTTTACCAACCACCACCTAATATTCTACTGAGACTACCTTGGAGGTAATCTCCTGTTTATACAAAAGTGTCATAAGCTGTGATAACTCTTCTCTCCCTTTCAGGACTGTTGTCCCTCTATGATCACTGCAACCAACCAACCAACAACCAACAAAATGTAACATAATATCTAGGATTGAGCCCATCGAAATATCCAAATTACACTTCAATCCAAATTTCCAGAAAAATTTGATTCGCCGTGAAGCCGACTTTCCTCATGCGTCTTGGTTACAAATCAATTTTACTAAATCTCCTGTTTATACAAAAGTGTCATAAGCTGTGATAACTCTTCTCTCCCTTTCAGGACTGTTGTCCCTCTATGATCACTGCAACCAACCAACAGCCAACAAAATGTAACATAATATCTAGGACTGAGCCCATCGAAATATCCAAATTACACTTCAATCCAAATTTCCAGAAAAATTTGATTTGCTGTGAAGCCGACTTTCCTCATGCGTCTTGGTTACAAATCAATTTTACTTGAAATGGAGTTAAAAAAAACCATAAACATAATTACCTTATCCATTTGGGGCACGAGGAGGCCGTCGTTGCCATCTTGATTGAAGATCCTGCACGAAATCTCGTGCACGGTAACGTATGACATCACCACGCCGGCCAGCATGATGTCTCCATCACGTCAGTCTCCACAGTGGCCTCTTCGTGCTCAAATAGATAGGGTGAGTATTGTTTTTTATTTTTTTTACCAGATTAACCCCCTGAGAGCCCTCACTATTATGCCCCTTTCACACTGACAGGGATCGCATATAATGCTCTTCGATCCCTGTCCGTGCCGAGTCCAGCCCTGTAGATGCATTGCGGGAGACATGCGAGTCTCCCGCTCGTGTGAAAGGGGCATTATTCTCAGATACCCTGATCAGCAATGAAAACGGCATCTGTGGGGTTTAATGAGGGGCAGTGCAATCGACATTCCTCATCATTGCGCCCACTACTTACAAAAAAAAGGTTTGTGATTAAGTAATTAACACTAATAATATCTTTATGCGTCTTTATTTGCTCTTGTTTCATCAGACATCACAATGCCAGGCCAAGAAAAATACAATAGAAAAACAATGCATTGTTTTGTCAGGCTTCATCCATGTCTTCTCCCCTTCCCTCTCCCCCCTCTGATGGTAGTGCACATGAGCCAAGGGTTTGGTCCCTGAGATTAATTTCCTCTGGTGGGCCCAAGGAACCCCAGCCTAACCCTGGGGATGGTTTTAGCGTGGATAATATTTTTCTACACAGGATGCATGGTCATTTTGTTGGAATGGATCTCCTAGTTAGTAATAGTGCTGTTTTATCATGTCTTTCGCTTCAGCCACATCCAGAGCTGTAACCAAAATAATGCAGCTGCAATCCAAAACTTGCTGGTACATCATAACTTTTGTTCTAGTCACAATCACAGCTGCCAAACAGCCCTCTGTTTCATCATGTCTTATGCTCCAGTCACATCCATAGCTGCAGGAACCATTCTGATATTCAGTCTGCAGAATTCTAAAGCTACTGGGATAAATCCCCTCCTTTCTCTCCTCCCTCTCCTCACTCCTATATAGTCCTATAGCTAGGCAGATTTGCCTTTCAGAGTCCCCATGAGTCAGGAGCTGGTTCCCTGTGGTGAATACCAGACCTCTGTAAAGTGGTTAAAGGGTGAATACCAGGGAACTGCTAGGACAACACCCTTAGGTTTAGTCTAAAGTCAAACTGGTTAGTTGGCATAGTGGGTCCACACCCACTACTGGTTACACCAGTGACTGTATTTGTGAGTTATAGCCTCCTTTCTGATTGTCAGCTGTGTCATGTGATCAACACTCTGATCTCCAACTGACACAGGACAGGACGTCAGTTACTTCTTTATTCATTCCTATGAGACTGACACTGATGCTTTCATAGAGAAATTGTCCATAGATAAGATGATGTGTCATTTAGAAAGCTGGTCACATGACACAGCTGAAGATGAGAAGGGAGAGTTAACTCACAAATACAGTCACTGGTAAGAAAATTATCTTCACTACAGTTTATATCATGTACCTTTCTTACAGGTCAGAGAATAAAAATTTTTGTGGTTCTTTAAGCTTCCTTTACACAGTTTTTTGGGACCTTTTTCTATTTTTTTTTTAAATAAAAATGCCATGTATTTTTTAGAGTTTTGTATCATTTTATATAGGTGTTTGTTCGAGCATTTTTGAAAACTCATAGGGATGCCTAAGGGACAAGCCTAAGGGGTGCCTAAGGGACACATGCCTGAAAAGAAGCCATACCCAGAGAATACTGTGTTTTGACAAGAACAGCAAAACCACATAAACATGACACAGATAATACCATACAAAAAATAGCTTTGTCTATAGTGAATTTCATAATCCACTTTAGAAGTAAAAGTACCTTGGTGCAAAAAAGAATCCGAAAAATACAAAAGATTATCTATGTGTGAAACCAGCCTAGCTTTTTTTTTTCTTTTTTTATAACCTTTACGTAAATGGTATGAATATGTAAACCACAACTGGCTTTGAAAGATTATTCCATTATGTTAATATATGCATATATTGTCTACAAAGTTTTGAAACAGTTGCAAGGTTGAATGAAGGTCAAAGAAAAGAAAAAATGGAATGTGTCGATCAAAGTACGATTAATCTCCACTCAGATATGGCCTTCTTATCACACACCCTTTAGTGGACCCTGAATTGTGAGTGATCATTACTTATTCTAGGGAAGATGTGGTTTAGTTTTTTGACAGCTTTAAGGTGGACTGATATTGAATTTGCTGTAAAGTATTTGCATTTACATGGCTTCCTATATAATTCTAATCTGTTCTCATATCGCTTTCATAACGTTTTCATCACTTGATTGGGTCCTACTCTGCCGAGTTCACCCACTATTCATTTAGTATTATTTCTCATTCTTTCTATAATTCCATGTCCCGGCTGCTGTATATATGTCAATCTAGAACCTCATTCTAGCTTAATTTTGCTGACATCTGATGATGAATAATCTTGGTTGCTATAGCAAACAGTAGAATACATTAACATAACCCTGATTTCTTTAACTGGTTGGTATTTATGCATAATGCTGATTCTTGGAAAAATAAATCACTGTCATATTCTTGAAAAACCTACTGATTTTGTATAAATATTACTGTTAATATTTTATATATTATTATTATGCACATACAGTAGGTTATTACAGGAAAAAATAGGTTTTAAAACTGAGTTTTTATGAGATTCATCAAATGGTTTCTAGAATGAAAGTACATTTGATTTTATTGTATTGCCTATTAATTTCCTAACAGTCTCGTTAAAATTGGAAAAAACATCCCAAAAATGTCACTTTTTTTATTGTAGATTTTTAATGTGTGTCTGCAGTAAATCTTATTGGCACACAACTAAGGGTACACTATTGCATTTTTAACCCCTTAGTAACATCATTCATTTTATCCTTAAGGACCAATAATATTTTCCCCCTTGGTGTTCCAGCAGTGAACTCTTTAAGTTTTTTCTTCTTATTTATTATTTTTTTTTACGGGATTAGTTGTAGGTTTTTTAGGAACCATTTTGGGGTATATAGTGTACTAAATAACTTTTATTATTTTATTTTTAGGGGGAAACAAAAAAAACAGCAATGTTTACATAGTTTTGTGGAATTTATTTATGGTGTTCACTGTGTGGTAAAAAAATGTATTTTTTTATGTGGGTCCGTACACAGATTATAATATCACATTTCTATATATTTTTACTATTTTTCTCTCCTTCTGCAGCTGCTCCCTTATTCCTCTCCAGACTGACTTGGTTGCTTTAACTGCTCGTACTATATCTCTGGATTGATACCAGCTAGAGATATATGTGGCATTCTAAGCTTTCAGACAATTCCAGAATTACAGCAATATGTTCAGTACAGGGGAAGATATCACTGACAGAAATTGGGATGCAGTGAATTCAGCTGAAAGTGAAAGCAAAAGCAGGTTTTACCCGTGATTATTCCCAACTCAATTTCTAACAGTGATATCTCCTGCTTATCTTGGGCTAATGCTGTCATTTTGGTCTTGTATGAAAGACATTCATGAGATATCAGCAACTAAAGCAGCTCTTCCCCCCCACTTTCTGTCCGAGCTCAGCTCAGTATTTTTCCCACTGCCAGAGCTGGACTTGGACAAAACAGTTAGGTGGCTAATTTAGCACTTTAAGGGTGCCCATAAATGGTGTTGCCCAACTATGATAACTGCATGTAGATTACCACCAGAAATATTACTTATTATTTTCTCTGAAGACAGAGAGAGAAGGAGGGGGACGCATGGTCAAGCCCAGAAGACTAAAAACACCACGCAGCCCCTTTTTAAATATGACCAAAATTTCTTCCTTCTGAATTCGGCATAAGGAACTCGCATGGCTTTCACACAGATTTCACATAGCTTTTTCCATGAGTGTTCCACTGATTATATTAATGGCCAAAGGAACATTTTCTCATTTTAAAACTTAAAAGACTCAAGAGATAGTTTTATAATAATTATAACAGATAGATAGTAAGGGCTCATTCACATCACCGTTAGGGATTCCGTTCTAGCTTTCCGTTATAACATCGTTATAACAGAAAATAATGGAATCCATAGGACGGAAATCAAAACGGACACCTTTAAGAGGCATTCCGTTTTGATCCATCATAATAGAAGCCTATGGGAAAGCATAACGGATCCGTCTGGAAAAAAATTCCTTCCCGACTCCAATCAGGCAATCAGAATTACTCCCTGGATCAACGACCCCTCTCTAGTAACTAAAACCTGTAATATTATTACCCTCCAGAAATACATCCAGGCCCCTCTTGAACTCTGTTAGTGAACTTACCATCACCACCTCCTCAGGCAGAGAGTTCCATAATCTCACTGCTCTTACTGTAAAGAATCCTCTTACTCCTTTTTACGGTAGCAGAGGTAGAAGTGGTATCAATAATAACATATATAATAACCAATAATAATTTTAGATCTAATATAAGTAATATATATATAAATACACATTTTATATGACTATATGAATATAATTATATAATATATAGAGATAAGTGAATCATGCAAAATTTTATTCGCAGAACATTCGCCGGACTTTTCCTAAGATTCGTATATTCGACGAATAGATTAGTTGAATTTGCGTACACAATATACGTAATTATATGGCTTTTAGCAAACATTCGCGCACTAATAACGAACGTTCAGGTAAAAAGGTACGCAGCCTCTTTGAACACGTACGCATAAGCGTACAAAGTGCGTATGAATATTACGGGCTTTGCTGCAGAGGAATGGTGGAGCAGGAGGAATGCTCTGACTCTGACCCCTAGCTTCATATGGACACTGTATCAGCAGATGACAGCGGATCATCCGGCTGAGAATGAGATGAGCGTGCCATCCATTCCACTACCTCATCCATTTCTCCTCCACTACAATTTTGCGCCTTGGTGCGCCTGGTGGAACAACGGCCAAGTATTGCGAATACTACTAGTAGATGCTCCGGCTACAGGTCCTTTGGCACTTCTGCCCTGTGCCACCATCTCCTTTTTTTTTTAAAGCTCGAGGTCTGGCTGGAACTGGACCCCTTTTGCTTATCCATTCCAGACATTTTTCAATTCACTCTGTGACCCTGCAGCTGGACTTTGTCCTTGTATCTCCCTGTCTCTCCCTATCTCTCCCTGTCTCTCTCTCCCTGCCTGATTAATTATTAGCCCTAAACAGGCCCTGCACTTGCCCTGCAGTATCCCTGATATGCGTAATATGGATTCCCAGAGCAATTACACCCCAATTTTCACAAAACAGGTCTCAGAGTCTCAGAACTTCACACACAATGCTTCTGCTCGTCTCAGCAGTTGCAGCAGAAGTGATGCGTCACTGGCTTACCGCGCCTGAGCCAATCAGAGCAAGCCCTGCCCACTAGGTCAGGTGACCGCTTTCTTCCCGGGCTTTTGCACACGATAAACGAACTAACGGTAAAATTTTGCTAATTAATTGAATTCGTACGCAACAGTAACTTATATGTAGCAATAACGTATAATTTATAGGACAAACTACGTAGCAAATGCACACAAAGCCGAAGCGAGTCACCTAATATTCGGATTCGCTTTGCAGCTAAAAATTTCCAAGGTTCAATACGAATCAACGAATCGGCGAATAGATTCCCTCATCTCTAATAATATACTAATTAACCATAGCATTAACGTGAATAACATTGACTATCTCATGGTGAAGATGCCTGTCAAAAGGTTGGATTGTATTAGGCAACAACTGAACAGTCAGTTCTTAATGTCCATGTGTTGGAAACACAAGGATTGAAGAAGCGTATGGGTCTGGGTCAGGCATGGGATTCAGCCAGTTCCCTCAGGTTCTCCAGATCCGGTTGTTAAAATTACAGATTTGGCTGGCAGCTGGAGATGAGCACTTCCATTCCATAGTTTAGCTCCTTAGGCTTTTTAAAAGTTGGGTGGTATGTGTGTGTAGTGTATATGTGGTGTATTTATGTATGTGTACCATGTATATGGTGTATTTATGTGTATGTGTGTTGCATATATGTGATGTATAAGTAAACATTTGTCATAACCCTGCGTATCCGCTGTTGAGTAGGGAACCTGTTGTTAAAAATTTAAATCCCACCCCTGGTCTGGGTGATTTGACAAGGGTGAAATTGTGGTGGCTAGATGATTATCTCCAAAACTGCAGGTCTTAAGAGATGTTCCAATGTAGTACCTATAAAAAACAGTCCAAGAGAAAACAACTAAGATCAGAAGGGCGGGCACACAAGGATAATTAATGCATGCATGTGAGGAGTTAAATCTATCCCGCCTGGTCTGATTCCACACAATAGCTACTGTAATACAAATTGCTGAAAAAAACCTGAATGTTGGATTTGATAGAAAGGTGGAATAAACAAACCATTGCAGCTTCCTGCCTATGGGGTTATATAGTCTTAAAAATTAGGAAGGCAGTTGCAATGTTGTGAATCTCAGCATCAGAAGAGCACATAGTGTATTATATGTCAAGAATGTATAACATGTTAAGCAATGGATGACGGTTTTCAGATTTAGTGCAACCTTAAATCACTGTTGGCCCCAGCTCTTCTTTAATGACTCTTTTGACCTACACAGTGAATATAAACAAACATGGAGCCAGCAAAGAGGATTATGATGCTGGCACAAATCGGCTTGGGCTGGTTGAGACTTAAAATGCAATTGCATAGCAATTATTCATGGGAGCTGTTGTTCAGAAAATGAATTGTTCTGTGGAATAAAGTAATTATTATCATTATTAATTAATAGCTGTCAAAAAGGATGTGCTATGTGAAAAAAGCATTATGCAATCTTATTACAGTAAGAATAGAAAATGGTATTGTTTGTCCAATATAGATTCTCATTTTATAATCAGATAAATTAAAAGAGTTTTTACTGATGATTAGAGTTGAGCGAATCCGAAAAGATTCGGGGATTCGGTATTTGGCCCGAATTTTCCGCGGGATTCGTGGGTTCGAGCCGAATCACGAATCCCATTAAAGTCTATGGGAGACCAGCATATTTTTGCAGGGGCCAAAGGTTCTGCAAAGTCAAGTTTGCCCCAACATGTGAAAACCTCAGAAAAAGATGGAAACACCTTGGAAATGGATAGGAAACACCAGGGGCAGCATGTAGGGATGCCTCTGAGGCTCCCTAATTGCACCATTTTTTCTAAATCTGGCCAATAGTCTGGTGATGACCCCAAGGCAATTTTCAGGGACACGGTAATGGTGACCCACTTAAAAATGCTGCCTGACAACCTGGCGGTGAACCCCTGATTGTCTGTCTTTCAATAAGATTGCAGTGTAAAGCATGTGCTACCCCAGAACATTCTCTGCCCCAATTCGCAAGACCTTTTGCAGTCTCAGTGTGCTGACAGTGGGGATTTACCAGTGTTGTCTGAGGAGGTGGTGGACAATGGAGAGACACAGGTGTCGGGGGGTGAGGTAGTTGAAAGTAGTGTTGCACGATATATCGAAAACTCGGTACAGTAACCTAGTGCGGTACCGAAGCTCGATACCGAGTTTTCTTGCCGTCCGATACATAGAACATGGCGCGCGCATCACTTTAATGCGGTTGCCATGTTCGAATATCTGCCGAGCTGCCAGGGCCGGATTATAATTGGAGCACCTGGAGCTACTGCTCCAGGCCCCCGCTCCAATGATTTCATGGAGGGGCCCGTGCCCCCCTCAGACCTCAGATCAGCCCACCCAGCCACTTTAAAAAAAGCATACTTACCTGTTCTGGCCTCCGCTGTCCTCAGGTTCCGCGCTCCACTGTGTTCCCTGCCGGCGCGCACTATGAACTGACGCAGACCACACTGATGTGCAGTGACATCACTGTGTGTATTATCCCAGTACTGTGACATCACTGTGTTTATTATCCCTATACGGTGACATCACTGTGTTTATTATCTCTGTACTGTGACATCACTGTGTTTATTATCCCTGTACGGTGACACCACTGTGTTTATTATCCCTGTACGGTGACATCACTGTGTTTATTATCCCTGTACAGTGACATCGCTGTGTTTATTATGTCTGTACAGTGACATCGCTGTGTTTATTATCCCTGTACAGTGACATCACTGTGTTTATTATCCCTGTACAGTGACATCGGAGTGTGTATTATGCCAGTGCAGGGAGAGGTAAGTGGTCTGTGTTTGTGTGTTTGTTTTCTATTTTTCAGGGTCGTGAATGCAGAGGACTACATCGGATTCGGTGGACTACGTCAGACCAGCTTTTTTTTTTTTTTTTTTTTTAAATAAAATGGTCAAACAGGGCTCTGGGGGAGTGTTTATGTCAATAAAATGTTTTATACTTGTGTGTGTGTATTTTTTACAATACTACAGTTTTAGTAATTAGGGCTATCTACAGGCGGCCCTGATTACTAATACTGGGCTTAGTGCTTGCTGGTATGGCAGGCCAGCACTAACCCCAACATCTATTACCTCGGCACCCACCGCCACCAAGGGTGCTCGGAAGAGCCGGGTACCCGCAGGACCGGACCTTCTAAATTGAGGGTCTGGCTCTGGGGCGGCTGCAGGCTGGTACCATTAGGCTGGGAAGGGCCAATAACCGTGTCCCTTCCCACCCTGGTAGTGCCAGGCTGCTGCTGCTGGTTGTATCTGGCTGGCGAAGGAAAAAAGGGGGGGGACCCCACGCCATTTTTTTACAAAAATAATTAAATAATTTTTTAAAAAATGGCGTGGGGTCCCCCCTTTTTTTCCTTCGCCAGCCAGATACAACCAGCAGCGGCAGCCTGGCACTACCAGGGTGGGAAGGGACACGGTTATTTATCATATCCAGTGCCTGACTGTTAGAGTGTGGACACACTGTAGACAGATATCAAAAGGGTACTCTCTCATACCAGCCAAAGGAACATCACAATGCACCTATTGTCAAGCCTGTTACTAGGATTGCAGCTAAGCCAATTGGGTATGCATCATATGGGTTGTCATCCTTGCCATGTAAAAGCACTGCTCTAACTACCTCAAGGCAATTGATTAAGTAAAAGTTCTGTTGTTTACTACCATACTCCTCATTCTTTCTACCACCTTTTTTTGCACCTAACGGTGCTGGCGTCATGACTAACAGGGAACCTTCCTTCACGGCACCTAAAAACACAGACAACCAACTACCATCTGGCGGGAGCCCCTGTATCACAGAGAGTACCCTGAAGGATTTACAGCAGCCCAGGGAGCTGCAGAACCGTGAGTACAATAACTATTGCACCCATCGGCTCACCACTACACTCACATATCGCCTCTGCAGCGATAAGACACAGCTTGGCAGGCAGAGCGGCAGAATCCCATTCACCATAGTTCTCTATTATGGTGTCTGGGACCAGGGATCAAAAGATCCCAGGTTATATCCACCTAAAGGGGGCTAAAAGTTACGTAAATTTTTTTTAAAAAAACATAAAAATATTAAACTTTCAAATCACACCACTTTCCAAATGTAACATATACAAATATACTGTATAAACAATAAGAAAAAAAAACAAAGAAGGTGTCGCTGTGTTCGAAAATGTCTGAATTAAAATATGTAACTATTTTTCCTCCACAGTAAATTCTTTAAGGGAAAAAACAATAAAAAACACATGACTTGCCATTTTCAGTCACCTAGTCCCCCAAAAAACTGAATTACAGTGATCAAAACGTGGTATGTACCTGAAAAATGGTACCAATAAAAACTACAGTTCATCTTGCAAAGAACATACAATACAAAGAAAATGTAGATTTTTTTTAACATAGTAACATAGTAACATAGTTTATAAGGCCGAAAAAAGACATCTGTCCATCCAGTTCGGCCTGTTTTCCTACAAGTTGATCCAGAGGAAGGCAAAAAAACCCTGTGAAGTAGAAGCCAGTTTTCCCCACTTTAGGGAAAAAAATTCCTTCCTGACTCCAGTCAGGCAATCAGAATTACTCCCTGGATCAACAACCCCTCTCTAGTAACTATAACCTGTAATATTATTACCCTCCAAAAATACATCCAGGCCCCTCTTGAACTCTTTTAGTGAACTTACCATCACCACCTCCTGAGGCAGAGAGTTCCATAGTCTCACTGCTCTTACCGTAAAGAATCCTCTTCTATGTTTGTGTACAAACCTTCTTTCCTCCAGACGCAGAGGATGTCCCCTCGTCACAGTCACAGTCCTGGGGATAAATAGATCGTGGGAGAGATCTCTGTACTGACCTCTGATATATTTATACATAGTTATTAGATCTCCCCTCAGTCGTCTTTTTTCTAAAGTGAATAAGCCTAATTTTGATAATCTTTCTGGGTACTGTAGTCCACCCATTCCAGTTATTACTTTAGTTGCCCTCCTCTGAACCCTCTCCAGCTCTGCTATGTCTGCCTTGTTCACAGGAGCCCAGAACTGTACACAGTACTCCATGTGTGGTCTGACTAGTGATTTGTAAAGTGGCAGGACTATGTTCTCATCACGGGCATCTATGCCTCTTTTGATGCAGCCCATTATCTTATTGGCCTTGGCAGCAGCTGTCTGACACTGGTTTCTGCAGCTTAGATTTCTGTTCACTAAAATTCCTAGGTCCTTTTCTATGTCAGAGTTACCCAATATTTTACCATTTAGTATGTACTGGTGACTTGCATTATTCCTTCCCATATGCATAACTTTACATTTGTCAGTGTTAAACCTCATCTGCCACTTCTCTGCCCAAGCCTCCAGTCTATCCAGATCCATCTGTAGCAGTGTACTGTCCTCTTCTGTGTTAATTACTTTACACAGTTTAGTGTCATCTGCAAAAATTGATATTTTACTGTGCAAGCCTTCTACAAGATCATTAATAAATATATTGAAGAGAATAGGGCCCAATACTGACCCCTGTGGTACCCCACTAGTGACAGTGACCCAATCTGAGTATGTACCGTTAATAACCACCCTCTGTTTTCTATCACTGAGCCAGTTACTTACCCACATACAGACATTTTCTCCCAGGCCAAGCATTCTCATCTTATACACTAACCTTTTATGTGGTACAGTGTCAAATGCTTTGGAGAAGTCCAGATATACGACATCCATTGATTCGCTGCGGTCTAGTCTAGAACTTACCTCCTCATAGAAACTGATTAAATTGGTTTGACATGACCGATCCCTCATGAAGCCATGCTGATATGGAGTAATTTGCTTATTTTCATTGAGGTACTCCAAGATAGCATCTCTTAGAAAACCCTCAAACAGTTTACCCACGACAGATGTTAAACTTACCGGCCTATAGTTCCCGGGCTCTGTTTTTGGACCCTTTTTGAATATTGGAACCACATTTGCTATGCGCCAATCCTGTGGAACACTCCCTGTCAGTATAGAGTCCTTAAATATCAGAAATAAGGGTCTGGCGATGACATTACTTAATTCTCTTAGGATACGGGGGTGTATGCCATCCGGTCCTGGCGATTTGTCTATTTTAATCTTTTTAAGACGCAGCTCTACTTCTTCCTGGGTCAGACAGGGCACTTTTAATGGGGAATTTACTTTTATATTCTGCATTTCATCTGACAGTTTATTTTCCTCAGTGAATACAGTGGAGAAAAAGATATTTAGTAGCTTTGCTTTCTCCTCATCGCTCTCTGCAACTCCCCCCTCATTACTCTGTAAGGGGCCGACACCTTCAGGTTTATAATTTTTACCATTTATATAATTAAAGAACATTTTAGGGTTAGTTTTACTTTCTTTGGCGATTAATCTCTCGGTCTCTAGTTTGGCTGTTTTTATTTGTCTTTTACATATTCTATTTTTTTCCTTATAGTTTTTCAATGCTTTCTCGCTCCCCTCCTGTTTTTGTGATTTAAATGCTTTCTGTTTGTCATTTATTGCTTTCTTTACAGTTCTATTTATCCACATTGGTTTTTTCTTGTTTCTTATTATTTTATTCCTATATGGTATGTACCTCTCACAATTAGATATTAGGATGTTTTTAAAAATATCCCATTTTGCGGCTGTATTTTTATTTTTGAAGACTTTGTCCCAGTTAGTTAGGCCTATGGCCTCTCTTAGTTGGCTAAATTTAGCTTTTTTGAAGTTAGGTATTTTTGTTCCTCCCTGAAGAAATGCTCTTTTGAATGACAATTGGAAGGTTATTATGTTATGGTCACTATTTCCCAGGAGTCCCCCGACCTGCACATCTGTTGTTCTGTCAGGTCTATTGGTTAATACTAAGTCCAGTATGGCCGTCCCTCTAGTCGGGTCCTGAACCAGTTGGGAAAGGTAATTGTCTTTGGTTATTTCCAAGAACCTGTTTCCTTTATGAGATGTACAAGTTTCAGTTTCCCAGTCTATATCTGTGTAGTTGAAATCCCCCATAATAACGACCTCATTATGATTTGCCACCTCGTCTATTTCGTTTAGAAGTAGATTTTCTATGGGCTCTGATATAGTAGGGGGTTTATAATAAACTCCTATTAGTATTTTATTATTGTTTTTGGCTCCATTTATTTCTACCCACAGTGACTCCACATCTTCATGTCCCTCACTTATATCTTCCCGCAGTGTGGGCTTTAGACAGGACTTTACATAAAGGCAGACCCCTCCCCCTCTCCGGTTTTGGCGATCCTTTCTAAAAAGACTGTAACCCTGTATGTTAACTGCCCAGTCACAGGTATCATCCAGCCATGTCTCAGTTATTCCCACTATGTCATAGTCCTCCTCACACATCACTAATTCCAGTTCACCAATTTTATTAGTTAGGCTTCTGGCAATAGTGTACATACACTTAAGAGGTCTATGTATATTTTTTACCCCCCTTTTAAAATTACTATTACCTGTGAAGTGAATATCCGGTGTTTTTGGGTTACTTTGGTTGATGTTTTGCCCAATATTCTCCCTACATTCCTCACTAATCCCAACCCCCACTAACCCCCCACTCTCCCTGACTATGACCCACTCTCTATCTACACTATCTACCCCCTTATTAGTATTACCCCCCACCCTCCCCCCAGATCCTAGTTTAAAAGCTCCTCCAGCCATCTAACCATTTTTTCCCCCAGGGCAGTTGCACCCTCCCCATTAAGGTGCAGCCCGTCCCTACTGTAGAGTCTGTAGCTGACAGAGAAGTCGGCCCAGTTCTTCATGAACCCAAACCCTTCCTTCCTGCACCAGCCTCTGAGCCACTTATTTAACTCCCTAATCTCCCGTTGTCTCTCTAGTGACGCTCGTGGCACTGGTAGTATTTCTGAAAACACTACCTTGGAGGTCCTGGACTTGAGCTAAGGTTTTTATTTTTTTTAAAAAACAAATTAAAACTATACAAATTTTGTATCACTGTAATCATATTAACCCACAGAATAAGGACATCATGTAATTTTTAGAGCACAGTGAACATAATATCAATTCAAAACCCAAAATACCCTGGTGGAATTGTTTGGTTTTTTGTTTTTTTTTTGCTAATTTTACACCACAAAGATTTTTCTGAATGTTGATCAGAGCTGCAATATGCTGGCATAGAGTGGTTAACTATCGGAAATGTGGACTCTTAGCTGAGGGTTCACTCCCAAGGGGAGCACATTCCAGAGAGTCCTTAATTGGTAGAGCCAGACAGGACCTCGTTGTCAATAGCATGCAGGAAGCAACTTTGGGGGAAATTTATCAAAAGTGGAGGAAAGACAAACTGGCTTAGCTGCCCATAGCAACGAATCAGATTCCACGTTTCATTTCTCAGAGCTCCCTTGGAAAATAAAAGGTGGAATCTGATTGGTTGATAAATCTCCCCCAATGTTTCCCAATATATATATTCTGAAACAAATTATTAATGAAAAAAAATTCCATCTATTTTGCATACTCTCTGCTCTTACACAATACAATCTGTACACAATCCTTTGCATTCACAACTGTGGAGTATAAAGGGGAATGCTATTGACTGCAATATGGAAACTGAAAAAATAAAAAATTAAAATATTGGGAAATACTTAGAACATGGAAGATAATACACAGTCACAACAGAAGTTGAGCCTGAGTTAAAGACAGTTCTTTATACGCCAAGTCCTTCAGAAGGATGTTAATAAATAGCAGGCCTTCTACAAAGTCGACTTTTATGTGACAATTACCATGTAGTGTAACTCTTCTACAACTAGCTTTTATAACTCTCTTGGTGGTCACTGAAGTATTGTTATTTCCCTACTCAGCTGGGGAGTAGAACATACAAGAATCGTTTTTATACATTTTCATGTGGGAAACATTGTTTGGTTTACAGTACAGTGAGGGCGAAGTTTGTGCCAAGAATGAGCTATACCAAGCTACGTGTTTGGTAAATCCTATCCTTGATGGTAAATGCAACACTAATTAAATACCTTAAAAATTGTATGATACTTCTTAACTAAGTAGTATTTATACATTTTATCTAGTTCAATATAATAACCAGACAGATGGAGATCGAACATGGTGCCTCTTAGTTCTTTTTTGTAACCAGAATTTTGTAGAAAATTTTCTCTGCCACCTATTACTCTAGACATGAGAACATACTTTTTTCTGTATTAAAATTAACACTAGACCCTAGTAAGTAAGGTCTACAATCCAGAAGTAGCAAGACAAAGTAAAATCCATTCAGCTGACACTGTTGCAGAGTGCACCATGAGGTGATACCTGGGTGATGGTTCAAGAGGGACTATTTAAGTTTATTGCCACTGTGGTGGACCATTGTGCTTATGTGCCTGAACAGTTGTAACTAGTGTTGCGCGAAGCATCCAAAGCAGAATTTGGTCCGAAGTTTAGTAAAACTTCGATTCTGAATGAATCTGAATTTCCACACGCTTTATGGTAACGACTCAGTTTTCCTAAAATGGCGTCTGCACATGTTAGAAAGCGAAAATAAGTGTAGAGGAGACAAGCCCAAGAATGCAAAAACTATTTTCTTGAAGAACTTCGGTGAAGTTGCCGAATCTAATTTTTCAAAACTTCACTCATTTCTAGTTGTAACCATCATGTTTTCTGTTCTTGAACTTGAGTGAAGTTTTCCTTAGCTCCAGTTGGGCTGTTTCAGTGATTCAGCTCCTCATCTGACCACCCTAAGGACCCTTTACAATATGATCCCTGCACATTACAGCCCATCTTTCCTGTAATGAAAAGGTGTCATGATTGTGTGCCACTGGCCACAAAATGGTTAGTTTATGGAGAAAATACCTTTTCTGAACATTCCAGAGGATTTTTATTACGGGAACCAGAGAAGTGGGAGTTTGTCTCTTGACCCAGGCCTGGTTTCTCTTGCCTCTAAAGAACAGCAAATGGAACTTTTTTGTCTAAGGAAACCCACCTTCTACTGTGGCGTTGATGTTACTGAACAATTACCTATCCTATATCCCTGGTTCTTCCCTCAATTACCTACTGTTAATTAATTACTCTTACTTTTTTGACTAATACATTACTAGGAGGTTCTAAAACCTGAACTCTAGAATGGAGGAGTAAAACATGTTTGAAGCCATAAGTCATAGTTCTTTTTTTCTGAGGGCCAGACAAGAATGAAGTATGAATCAATTTTCTTTCCCTACCCTCAATACACAGAAAATACACAGAAGGCTTGTAAGTTTTAGGTCTCTTGTTAGTTTCTGCATTTTACATTATAACTGTTTTGCTGTTTGTTATTTTGTTTCCTTTTTTATATTTATACGCAATGTTACTTTTGTATTAATGCTTTAAAACTTCAATGTTTAGTTCTAACTAATCCATAGCTTTGTAAATAGTGCTGCCTGAAGGTGATGTGCGTGGGTGTGTCGGTGTGTATTAATGGATTGACATCTTGTCAGCTGTAATGATGGCTGACACTATGGCAATTTTGCTAAAGATTTTAGAAATTAAAGGGGTTGTCTGGGTTCAGAGCTGAACCCGGACATATCCCCATCTTCACCCCACCAGCTCCCCTGATATGAGCATCAGAGCATTTCATGCTCCGATGCTCTCCCTTGCCCTGCGTTGTATCGTGCAGGGCAAGGGCTTTTTTGTTTATATTTTTAACACTGGTAGAAGAAGGCTTCCGCCCAGCAGTATTCCCGGTGATGTCACCGGCACTGATGGGAGGGCTTTAGCACGGCCCTAGCAATTTTAAAGGCTAAGGCAAAGCTAAATCCCGTCCATTAGTGCCGGTGACGTCACCGGACTCACTGCTAGGTGGAAGCCTCTGCCCAACATAGCGTATGGAGAACCTGTACATCACCAGATATCCTAAAAATGCGTTTGCCCTTCTCAATTCAGCTCAGGGCAAAGGAGAGCATCGGAAGATGAAATGCTCTGATGCTCATATCAGGGGAACCGGAGGGGTGAAGATAAGGATATGTCTGGGTTCAGATCTGAACCCGGACAACCCCTTTAAAGGGGTTGTCTGAATTGACAAATCACAAGAGATTCCAATAAAAGGTTAATTTTTAACAATTAAAAAATGTCTTATTTTTTAAAGATGAACATAATAAGCATCAACCTTTTATACCGTGTCTCGTTCAGCCTCATTATCACTTAAAGGGGTTATCCGAGTTATATTTATTGATGACCTATCCTCAGGTCGTGCACTCCTAACTAACCTGTTTGCTTTACAGGCTGAGTTTAATTAGTGCTAGCATAAAGCTGTGTCCTGCTCTCCCTATATGCATTGGAGGCCAATTGGCACCAGGAGAGGTGGAATACAGAGTGGGCTCCGCATTGTGTGGAACCTGCATTCCCTGAGCGTAATAGAGGTCAGTGTGGCACCAAGGAGGTATCATATTGTGTGGGCTCAGCATGCATGTGGAGCCTGCATTCCCTGAAATCAGTGGAGGCCATTTTGGCACCATAAGAGGTACAATATAATGTTGGCTTAGCATGCATGTGGAGCCTGCATCCTCTGTAGTTAATGGAGGCTGCCATGGAACTTAGTGACTATGGCGTTTAGTGTTAGGTTCCCGTCTTAAAGAGATCGCCTTGATGTAGGGCAGACGGGTACAGATAATTTTTGTACAAAATTATTTGCCAAGAATCTCACATTTACAATGTAGCGCTAGTATCGTGTGGATAGTGAGTATGGCAGTATTATATGTACTCATTTTGTTGTCTGTGTTCGCAGAGTGCTGTTGCATTTTTTATGTTTTACCTATCCTCAGGATAGGTCATCAATATCAGATCGGCGGGGGTGATATTGATGACCTGCATCCTCTGTAGTTAATGGAGGCTGCCATGGAACTTAGTGACTATGGCGTTTAGTGTTAGGTTCCCGTCTTAAAGAGATCGCCTTGATGATGTAGGGCAGACGGGTGCAGATAATTTTTGTACAAAATTATTTGCCAAGAATCTCACATTTACAATGTAGCGCTAGTATCGTGTGGATAGTGAGTATGGCAGTATTATATGTACTCATTTTATTGTCTGTGTTCGCAGAGTGCTGTTGCATTTTTTATGTTTTACCTATCCTCAGGATAGGTCATCAATATCAGATCGGCGGGGGTCCGACACCCGGCACCCCTGCCAATTAGCTGTTTGAAGAGGAGGCCCGCGCCGTGCCAGCGCTGCCTCCTCTTCATTGTTTACCTGCTCGCCGTAACATCACTGGGACGGATCGTTCCCATACACTTGTATAGGAACGAGCCCTCCCATTGAAATGAATGGGGCGGCTTGGGTGTAATTACACCTGCTCACCGCTACAGATGTTACGGCGAACAGGTAAACAATGAAGCGGAGGCAGCGCTGATCGGTGGGGGTGCCGGCTGTCGGACCCCCGCCAATCTGATATTGATGACCTATCCAATAAATAAAACCCCTTTAAAAGCAGCTGAACGTCAATGGTTAACACAGCTCCTGGACAACAGTGGTACTTTTCCTGGAAAAAAATCAGCTCCCTTTTCTAATCCTAGAAAGCCTCTTTGCTGTGAAATCGACATGGGTTGACTACTATTTATTTAATCAAAATGAGTTGTGACAATATTTAATTGTGTTATCCAAAAGAAGAAGCAGCACATCACAAAAATGTACACTTGATAAATAAACTTTACATTCATTTGGATTTTCTGCTGCTTCTGCACCCATCAAGGATCACTTTGATTGTACTGCTCTATGGCTGACAACTTGAATTGTCTAAAATTCCTCTGCTGAAAGTTGATCTGATGTGACAACATAAACATAGGTATGGATATATTGGTACAGAGAAGATGAATCATAATCCATGGCAATTGTCTTTTTCCTACGTTCTATCATAAGTACATTTATATAAATAGCCCTAATTTTTTGTAATTGCAAAAAACAATGTATATTGTAGAGTAAACTGTATGAATCAGCACATGCGTAACCAGTAGTGTGGATGGATAGATAGATAGATAGCTAGATAGACATGAGATAGATAGGCATGAGATAGATAGATAGATAGATAGATAGATAGATAGATAGATAGATAGATAGATAGATACAAGTAATGAAAGCAGCACAGCAAAGTCCAAACAGGTGTTGGTGTGCCAGTAGCTCCGGAGTTGGTCGGCTCCTTCTTACATAAAAAACGAAATTCCACAGCACCACCAAAAGTAAATCAAAGAATAATGTGATTTATTTCACCAAGACAGCGACGTTTCAGTCCTCTTACTGGGACTTTTCTCAAGCAGCCATATGCTAGATAGATAGATATCCAAAATTCTAAAACATGAGGCAGCACACCAAGCTTGTGCAACATTTCAGCTCTCTCTATGGAGCCTTTGTCAAGCAGTGAAAAGATACAAAGTGTGGCAATATATAGGCATATCTAATTATCATGCGTAATTGATTAATTTGCATATATTTAACAAAAAGTGACAAAATGCCAGTGATAACTTTGTGATATAAAACACAAGTGCCATTAATATGTTGTATAATATATAAGACATATATCATAGTCTCTGTGAATACATAAAACAGTGATAATATATAAGAAAAAAGTATTCCTATGTTGATTATAGTATCTGTGACACCTGAAAGTGGGCGTGATATTAAAATGATCTTATTATAATATACTTAAAAAACTTACAACAGATGTATCATTGGTGATTCAGTGGGAACCCCATCACATCCTCTCGAACGGAGAGCCCAAGCCCGCATGAGATCGCCTTGATGTACAGTCATGGCCAAAAGTTTTGAGAATGATACAAATATAAATTTTTACAAAGTCTACTGCTTCAGTTTTTATAATGGCAATTTGCATATACTCCAGAATGTTATAAAGAGTGATCAGCTTAACAGCAATTACTTGCAAAGTCAATATTTGCCTAGAAAATGAACTTTATCCCCCAAAACACATTTCAACATCATTGCAGTCCTGCCTTAAAAGGACCAGCTAACATCGTTTCAGTGATTGCTCCATTAACACAGGTGTGGGTGTTGATGAGGACAAGGCTGGAGATCAATCTGTCATGATTAAGTAAGAATGACACCACTGGACACTTTAAAAGGAGGTTGGTGCTTGGCATCATTGTTTCTCTTCTGTTAACCATGGTTATCTCTAAAGAAACATGTGCAGTAATCATTGCACTGCACAAAAATGGCCTAACAGGGAAGAGTATCGCAGCTAGAAAGATTGCACCTCAGTCAACAATCTATCGCATCATCTAGAACTTCAAGGAGAGAGGTTCCATTGTTGCCAAAAAGGCTCCAGGGCGCCCAAGAAAGACCAGCAAGCGCCAGGACCGTCTCTTAAAAGTGTTTCAGCTGCGGGATCGGGCTACCAGCAGTGCAGAGCTTGCTCAGGAATGGCAGCAGGCAGGTGTGAGTGCATCTGCACGCACTGTGAGGCGGAGACTCTTGGAGCAAGGCCTGGTCTCAAGGAGGGCAGCAAAGAAGCCACTTCTCTCCAGAACAAATATCAGGGACAGACTGATATTCTGCAAAAGGTACAGGGAGTGGACTGCTGAGGACTGGGGTAAAGTCATTTTCTCTGATGAATCCCCTTTTCGATTGTTTGGGACATCTGGAAAACAGCTTATTCGGAGAAGACGAGGTGAGCGCTACCACCAGTCTTGTCTCATGCCAACTGTAAAGCATCCTGAAACCATTCATGTGTGGGGTTGCTTCTCAGCCAAGGGAATCGGCTCACTCACAGTCTTGCCTAAAAACACAGCCATGAATAAAGAATGGTACCAGAATGTCCTCCGAGAGCAACTTCTCCCAACCGTCCAAGAGCAGTTTGGCGATCAACAATGCCTTTTCCAGCATGATGGAGCACCTTGCCATAAAGCAAAGGTGATAACTAAATGGCTCAGGGAACAAAACATAGAGATTTTGGGTCCATGGCCTGGAAACTCCCCAGATCTTAATCCCATTGAGAACTTGTGGTCAATCATCAAGAGACGGGTGGACAAACAAAAACCTACAAATTCTGACAAAATGCAAGCATTGATTGTGCAAGAATGGACTGCTATCAGTCAGGATTTGGTCCAGAAGTTGATTGAGAGCATGCCAGGGAGAATTGCAGAGGTCCTGAAGAAGAAGGGTCAACACTGCAAATATT
Source organism: Rhinella marina (assembly GCA_900303285.1). Lineage (NCBI taxonomy): Eukaryota > Metazoa > Chordata > Amphibia > Anura > Bufonidae > Rhinella > Rhinella marina. The sequence goes on from ONZH01022967.1 coordinate 29,801, forward strand.
GACTTGCTGCATTAACTCATTCTAACTGTCAATATAAGCTTTTGTTACTCATAATATGATTGCAATTATATTTCTGTATGTGATAAAAACATCTGACAAACACACATAAAAACCAGAGGGCAGCAGTGCCATGTGAAAATATAATATTTGTGTCATTCTCAAATCTTTTGGCCATGACTGTAGGGTAGATGGGCACAGATAATTTTTGTACAAAATTATTTGACAAGAATCTCACATTTACAATGCAGCGCTGGTATTGTGTAGATAGTGAGTATGGCAGTATTGTATATACTAATTTTATTGTCTGTGTTCGCAGAGTGCTGTTGCATTTTTTATGTTTTACTTTTCTATTTGAAGCCATGTGACGTGCACCTGCATACTTGGATGTGCTTACTGACCCCCAGTTTTCCCGGCGCCTAAGCCCGCGTCAGGACGTCTATCCCTGCACAGCACACATGACTAATGGAACGCACGTAACCCACGTGCGCTCCTACAGCCAGTGAGTGCGCCGTAACCAGGAAGCAGGCCACCAACGCGGTAACAGGGGAGGCGCTCTCCACCCGAGCAGCGATGTAATAAAGACCCAGTTGCTAAGAAGAATAGGTATAATTAATAAAAAATACTAACACACCGGAGGAACTAACGCTAAAAAGCAAAATAAACATAAGTAAGTATAAGGAGAACCTTAAGTATGAGGCACACATAGCAAGAAAATGGAGACAACAAGTATAGAACGGAGCTTAATGGGGGGCAAGTTCAATGTCACCCTTCAGCTACACGCATATGAAGGAATGGGCCATATGTGTAGACTCCAGAGTCACTGGATCATGCACAACAGACTTTTATGGACTCCAGTGGAGGGTCACGTCCCTGGATCCCCCACGAGTGACCAAATTAATTCCATATTTATAACCACAGTTAGGTGGCCTGCTTCCTGGTTACGTCGCACTCACTGGCTGTTGGAGCGCACGTGGTTTACATGCATTGCATTGGTCATGTTTGCCGTGCGGGGATAGACGTCCTGACGCGGGCTTGGGTGCCGGGCATGCGCTCTCCGTTCGAGAGGACGTGATGGGGTTCCCACTGAATCACCAATGATACATCTGTTGTAAGTTTTTTAAGTATATTATAAGATCATTTTAATATCACGCCCACTTTCAGGTGTCACAGATACTATAATCAACATAATCAACAATAATCAACTATAATCAACATAGGAATACTTTTTTCTTATATATTATCACTGTTTTATGTATTCACAGAGACTATGAGATATGTCTTATATATTATACAACATATTAATGGCACTTGTGTTTTATATCACAAAGTTATCACAGGCATTTTGTCACTTTTTGTTAAATATATGCAAATTAATCAATTACGCATGATAACTAGATATGCCTATATATTGCCACACTTTGTATCTATTCACTGCTTGACAAAGGCTCCATAGAGAGAGCTGAAACGTTGCATGGAATAAAGATCCACTACTTTGCACAAGCCTGGTGTGCTGCCTCATCTTTTGGAATTTTGGATATTCATCTTTAACTCTTGGTCTGGATATATATTGAGGACTTTGCACCCACACTCAGCTGGCTGTGCTGCAGTTGTTTTCTTTAGATTTTTAGATTTTCATTGTTTTGCGAACATTCCTGCACAAATTACGAACATACAGTCTAAGCGTTGTTATAAGTAAGCTACTGAACTGAATGCGTAAGCATTAGCGTAAAGAGTGCGTACGAATCCTTAGCGTACTATTGACTCACGATTGCGTCATACACATGCACGCACGACGCTAGGCTGCGGCGTTCAGTCCTCAGCAGAGGCAGTCCATATGACATAGAAAATAAATAACTATCCGGCAAAGTGCATAATTTACTAAAACACCATACAATAAGTGCATAATAGGACACATTGCAGTACCTGAAAAAGAATACACACAATGGGCTAAAGTGCTTGAATATTGCTGAACCTGTAAAAACATTATTGCTATGCTAAAATACAGCAAAGTAATAATTATGCAAACATTTTAGTGCAATCAATTTCACATTTGCAAGCATAATAGGCGCAGATATATGTTTGAGTCTCTCCTCATGGCTGCTTGGCATAAAACACGGGAACACAGTCCAAAATTCAATTGTAATCCACGGGAGGTAATTTTGTAATCCAAACAGGTAACGTGTATTCCACATGGATAATATAAAATAGCAGCAAATAGAGAACCTTTTTGCAAAGGGGGCTACAAAATAACCTGAGAAGGGGGGAAAAAGGACAATAGGCGCGCTTAGGCGCAACTGGGATTTTTCTGCAGAATGGGGGGGGAGTCCTGACAAGCCATGTCCATCTGGGTGAGAGTCAAACAGGGGGCAATAAAAACAACATAAACTAAGAACAAGTGCCAACTAGCTCTCGCCCGTCAGGTGCAGTCCATGTTGTGGCTCCCATAGGTCCAGAGGTGTCCTTTAAATCAGCCAAACTGACAGCCAGTAGAAGGTTTCCTCAGATGAGGGACCTGAAGTCCTCCTCACTGTAACTGCTGCTAAATGACATTAGAGGACGCTCCTGCCTCCTGTAGGCCAAGCTGGCTGCCGTGGTTGAGCTCCACTGCCCTCTTCTGCCAGAATTCGGACTTGATCGAGTGGCGGTCACACTGGTGAGCCACTTGCTCCTTCACTTTTCCGGATACTCCTGCCGGGACAGCAGGGGTAAGGACTTCTGGCTGCAGCGGTTCAGGCAACGTTGCACTCAGGGAAGAACCGCCACCTCCCCTGGCTGCTGCTCACTTCTTTTTCCATGGTAGTTGGTATTGGATCACCATGGACTGGAAAGTAAAGGATGATGTCGTTAGCTGACCCAGCTGAAAGGACTGTGGTGGTGGTGGTGGTGGTGGTGGCAATCCAGGGATCAGAGGCTCTGGCTGTGGATTCTCCTTGAAACGGAGGGTGCCATCTGGTGACTCCTGTAGGCAGCGCACACGTCCTGCACCTGCTGGTTCCTCCGGCCAAACTTCTGGTGGTGATGCAGGTACCTGGGGCTTAGACAATAAGGTATCCCCGGTAGCAAAGGGGCCTTTCAGGGATGCCATGGGGGTATATTCCACCTGATTCCCCACATATAGGCTGTGACGGGGTTGGGGCAGGAATGGCCATTTCACAGACCTGCGGCCCACAAAGTACTTCTTGCCATCCTCGTTGTCCACAAGGAAGCCACAGCCTCGCTCCACTGAAAACCATAGGATGGTTCCCTTATGCCATTCCAGTGTAGGGTCTCCCGCCCTCGTGGTACAGTACTTGGATGACCCAGTCCTCCACCGCATTCTTGTAGTGCCATAGGGTTTGGGAGTGAGCCGTCACTGATGCAGGTACAATGGGATTCTGCCGCATGGAAGGTGTTGTCGTTCTCCTCCTGGGCGGCAGAGTGGATGCCCCAGCCGCCTCCACCACACCACCCAGCACGGCGAACCTCAAGTCAGGAGCCGGTGGGATTCTCTTGGCCAATTGTGACACTGTGATCTCCTCTGAACTGGACGGTGGGTCGGGGTACTCGCTATCATACACAATCTCTCCCCACTTTGGTTGCAGTTGTTTCGCCATGCTGTGGTATCTTCTTCACCACTGGCTTGAACTGGAGAGGAGGGCGGAGTAATGAGGGAGGAGTCTTCAACTCCCTATACGTGCAAATAGTTAGTTCCCAGTGGGCCGGGATGGTTTTTCCCGCTCTTAAGGGGACCTATCGTCATTTTTCCGCTTCTGGGGGCCGGGGGTGGGGGTGGGGATAGGGGGCAAGAAGAATCTGTACGTAACGTATGTAGCGTGAGGATTCAAAATTTTAAGAACATTTATGAACAATACGAAGCAAATCTGAATAAATCAGGATTCGCTTCGGAGTAGGAAAAATGGAGGATTCGCAACTAATCTATGAAGCGGCGAATAGATTCGCTCATCTCTAATAGATACTGTAGATAGGTAGATAGATAGATAGATAGATAGATAGATAGATAGATAGATAGGTAGATAGATAGAGAGATTGATAGATAGATAATAGATATGATATAGGTAGGTATGAGTTAAATTGGGTGCAATCCCTCCAAGAACATAGGCTATAGGTCCAAAGGAAAATCCAAAGCACAAAGAAATGAAGCAGCACTCCAAAAGAAATTGAAACTCGTGGTGAACCCCGGAGTATATTAAGCAGGTCCACCACTTATTTCACTTCCTCTTGGAGTGCTGCTTCATTTGTTGTGCTTTAGACTGATAAATAGATGCAAAAATACCTAAATATCATAATAATGTAAAGATACCTAAATATACGGTACCTTTTTACAGTAGTTACGAGTAGAGATGAGCGAGTAGTGTTCGATCGAGCTGGTATTCGATCGAATACTACGATATTCGGCGTGCTCGATTTCTTTCGAGTATAACGGCGATGGCGCACTTAGAATTCGTTTCCCCTCCCACCTTCCCTGGCGCTCTTTTTCCACCAATCACCATGCAGGGGGGGTATGACAGGCACGCTGAGCACGCTGGCATCGCGAAAACGGCGTCTACATGCATTGGCTGGAAAAACCATGTGACCTCGAATATTAAAAACTCAGCTCTTCCTGCTCGTTCGCATATGCTGCGTGAACTTAGTCAGGGACAGAGGCTGGAGAAGGGAGAGACAGGTTTTAGCTGTTGGACAGGCAGGAGCGTGATTAAAAGCCCTTATCAGGGCTACTATAGTGCAGTACAGTGATAGCTTTACTACAAGATACACTTTACAGAGAACTGCTGCCGTATTCAGGGATAGCTGCTGGAGTAGGGACAGAGAGAGGCATTAGTGGTGTATTAGGTGCTCTGCTACATACCAAACTATATTTGGCACTACTGCTGTGTACCTTGAAATATACAATATATAGGCCTTTCAATTGGCAACTGTACTGTGCGTTCTCTTGCAAAGTAATTTCTCATACCTGGTGTTCATACACACCGTCTGATCACTTAGTACACGGCTGTGTACCTTGAAATATACAATATATAGGCCTTACAATTGCAAACTGTACTGTGCGTTCTCTTGCAAAGTAATTTCTCATACCTGGTGTTCATACACACCGTCTGATCACTTAGTACACGGCTGTGTACCTTGAAATATACAATATATAGGCCTTATAATTGCCAACTGTACTGTGCGTTCTCTTGCAAAGTAATTTCTCATACCTGGTGTTCATACACACCGTCTGATCACTTAGTACACGGCTGTGTACCTTGAAATATACAATATATAGGCCTTTCAATTGGCAACTGTATTGTGCGTTCTCTTGCAAAGTAATTTCTCATACCTGGTGTTCATACACACCGTCTGATCACTTAGTACACGGCTGTGTACCTTGAAATATACAATATATAGGCCTTTCAATTGGCAACTGTACTGTGCGTTCTCTTGAAAAATAATTTCTCAAACCTAGTGTTCATACACACCGTCTGATCACTTAGTACACGGCTGTGTACCTTGAAATATACAATATATAGGCCTTACAATTGCCAACTGTACTGTGCGTTCTCTTGCAAAGTAATTTCTCATACCTGGTGTTCATACACACCGTCTGATCACTTAGTACATGGCTGTGTACCTTGAAATATACAATATATAGGCCTTATAATTGCCAACTGTACTGTGCGTTCTCTTGCAAAGTAATTTCTCATACCTGGTGTTCATACACACCGTCTGATCACTTAGTACACGGCTGTGTACCTTGAAATATACAATATATAGGCCTTTCAATTGGCAACTGTACTGTGCGTTCTCTTGAAAAATAATTTCTCAAACCTGGTGTTCATACACACCGTCTGATCACTTAGTACACGGCTGTGTACCTTGAAATATACAATATATAGGCCTTTCAATTGGCAACTGTACTGTGCGTTCTCTTGCAAAGTAATTTCTCAAACCTGGTGTTCATACACACCGTCTGATCACTTAGTACACGGCTGTGTACCTTGAAATATACAATATATAGGCCTTTCAATTGGCAACTGTACTGTGCGTTCTCTTGCAAAGTAATTTCTCAACCTGGTGTTCATACACATCGTCTGATCACTTAGTACACGGCTGTGTACCTTGAAATATACAATATATAGGCCTTACAATTGCCAACTGTACTGTGCGTTCTCTTGCAAAGTAATTTCTCATACCTGGTGTTCATACACACCGTCTGATCACTTAGTACACGGCTGTGTACCTTGAAATATACAATATATAGGCCTTTCAATTGACAACTGTACTGTGCGTTCTCTTGCAAAGTAATTTCTCATACCTGGTGTTCATACACACCGTCTGATCACTTAGTACACGGCTGTGTACCTTGAAATATACAATATATAGGCCTTTCAATTGGCAACTGTACTGTGCGTTCTCTTGCAAAGTAATTTCACGGCTGTGAAGGCAAAATATTGTAACCCAAAAAAAATAAAATGCGGCGGGGGGCTAGCGGAATAGGACGTGGCCGAGGACGGGGGCGCGGAAATGCTGTTGGGGGCCTTGTTGAAGCCAGTGGGGATACAATGCGTGCTGGTGAGGGTCAGCCAGGATCCCGCTCATCCAGAATCCCTGCCTTTATGGGACAGTTAAGCAGGGGGGCGGGTTACACCGCTGTTGAGGCCTGAGCAGGTTGAACAGGTGGTGCAATGGATAGCCGATAGCGCTTCCACACAGTTGTCCACCAGCCAGTCATCCACACTGTCTCACTCTGACCCTCCTTCCTCCACACCTGGCCAACAGAGTCATCCCACCATTGACCCCTCCCAGGAGCTCTTTTCGGGTCCTTTTTCAGATGTGCCGGAAGAATCCCAGGAGCTAGCAGAGGAATTTGTTTGTAGTGATGCCCAAACACTTGAGTTTTCGCCATCTCCTGCTGATGTGGACCCTGAGCCAGCATCTGTTATCATGAGCGATGATGATGATGAGACGCAGTTGCCATCAAGGGAGGCTGTTGGAATGTCCAGTGGGCAGCAGGAGGAGCAGAGTGAGGAAGTGGAAGAGGAGGTGGTGGATGACGAAATGACCGACCCCACTTGGCCAGGGGTGATGTCCAGCGAGGAAAGTAGTGGAGAGGTGGTGGTCTGGCGCAGCACCGAAAAAGGCAGCAAGAGGCAGAGGGATGTCCAGAGGCAGAGGGATGTCCACAGGCAGAGGGATGTCCACAGGCAGAGGACAGTCCAGACAGAGAAGTGAGGCCACAGCCAGCAGGGCCGAAGCTGTTCCCGGCAGCGGGCAGTCGCGCGAAGCTCCCCCATCGAGGCCTCGTACTTCTGTGGTGTGGAGATTTTTTAATGTTTGTGCGGATGACAAACTGAGCGCGGTTTGCACACTCTGCCACTCAAAACTGAGTAGGGGCTCTGAGAAGAGCAATCTGACCACCTCAGGCATGCGGCGTCACTTGGAAGTCAAGCACTGGGCTGAGTGGGAGAGAGCAAAACGCAATACAACCTGCGCCCGGTCTTGCTGCCACTGCCTCTTCCCCTGTGTTGTGTGCTGCCACTGCGGTCCAGACCTCCAGCCAGGACACCTCCACATCTGCCTCTGCCTCTGCTACTTTAGGGCCTTCTCCTTCAGCCTCCCCTTCCCCCGCCTCTTCGCCTGCACCTTCACACTCCTCGTCCCAACAACTGTCCATCTCGCAGGCGTTCGACCGCAGGCGGAAGTACGCCTCGAGTCACCCCCAAGCCCAAGCCTTAAACTGCCACATCTCCAAACTGCTGGCCCTGGAGATGTTGCCGTTTAGGCTTGTGGAGACGCAGGCCTTCCGCGACCTGATGGCAGCTGCCGCACCTCGCTATTCCGTCCCCAGCCGCCACTACTTTTCCAGGAGTGCCGTCCCCGCCCTGCACCAGCACGTGTCGCGTAACATCAGGCGGGACCTGAGGTACGCAGTCAGCGCAAAGGTCCACTTGACCACCGACTCGTGGACAAGCGCTTGCGGCCAGGGACGATACATCTCTTTGACGGCACACTGGGTGAATGTTGTGGAAGCGGGGACGGGGTCGCAAACAGAGACGGCCTACCTACCACCCCCGCCCAAGATTGCCAGCACGGGTTCTGATAAACCCCCCTCCTCTTCCTCCTCCTCCTCCTCCTCTGCCTTAACATCGCCCTCAGCCGCTAGCTGGAAGCGTTGCAGCACTGGCGCGGGGAGACGTCAGCAGGCGGTGCTTAAGCTCATCAGCTTGGGCGACAGGAAGCACAGCGCCCCAGAGGTGAGGGACGCCATATTGCAACAGACGGAGATGTGGCTGTCGCCGCTGCAGCTAGGACCAGGCATGGTCGTGTGCGATAACGGCCGTAACCTGGTGGCGGCTCTGGAGCTTGCCGAACTCGATCACGTACCATGCCTGGCCCACGTTTTTAATCTGGTAGTCCAAAAATTTCTAAAGACTTACCCCAACCTGGCAGAGCTACTGGTGAAAGTGCGGCGCTTGTGCGCTCACTTTCGGAAGTCAACTGTAGCTGCTGCTAGCTTAAAAAACTCCAGCAACGCCTCCATTTGCCTGAACATCGGCTGTTGTGCGACCTGCCGACTCGCTGGAATTCCACCTATTCCATGTTGGCCAGGGTGTGTGAGCAGCAGAGAGCATTGATGGAGTACCAGATTATGAATCCACGCGTGCCTCCAACTCAGCTCCCTCAGTTTGCCAACCACGAGTGGCCATGGATGGCAGACATATGCGATGTACTGCGTATCTTTGAGGAGTCCACCAAGAAGGTCAGCAGCGAGGACGCTATAGTGAGCGTAACCATCCCGCTCCTATGCGTCCTTAAAGAATCCCTCATCGCAATAAGGGAGAACGCATTGCACGCAGAGGAGACGGGGGTAGGAGGAGACGCAACGGAGCTACACAGTCAGACCACACTTTTGTCTGCTTCACG
>ONZH01022968.1:0-23034 GCA_900303285.1 Rhinella marina
CATCTCCTCCTGTGATTGAGAGGCAGAGAAGCCAGGTGGCGGTGTGTGGAATGGCTGGGCATGGACATCTTCCTCCTCCTCACCCTCCATCTGCACTTCATCCATCTCTGGGCTCAAGGCGATGTTCAGCCTTGGAGTGGTGGCCTGGGAATCCTCGCTGATGATGCTTTTCAGCGCACTTTCCAGAACATGGACGAGTGGGATGATGTCATTGATCCCATAGTCATTCCTGCTCACAAACAAAGTTGCGTCCTCAAAAGGGATCAACAATTGGCAGACTTCACGCATCATCTGCCAGTGTGTGACTTGGAAGTCGCAGTGTGGCGTGAAGCTGCCTGATTGCCCCATGAGGTAGTCTGTAACGGCTGACCTTTGCTCGTACAGGCGGTCCAGCATATGGAGGGCAGAATTCCAGCATGTTGGCACGTCGCAGATTAGCCGATGTTGGGGCAGACTGCGCTGTCTCTGGATCCTGAGCAGGGTGTTCCTTGCAGTGTAGGAGTGGCTGAAGTGTTTGCACACTCTGCGTGACATCCTCATAAGGTCTTGTAGTGCAGGAAATGATCGAAGAAACCTGTGCACTATGAGGTTTATCACATGTGCCATACAAGGTGTATGACTTAGCCCTCCCTGCTGCAATGCAGAGACAATGTTCCTCCCAATGTCTGCTACCACACTTCCCCCGTTAGTTGACATGGGGTCAGCCATTGATCTACCTCCTCCCTGATGGTCCGGAGGAGCTCCTGCCCACTGTGTCTCCTTTCACCCAGGCTCACCAAATGGAGGACAGTCTGAGAGCGCCGGGCCTGACATCGGTGGTAAGACACTGGGGCAGGTTGTAATGCAGTAGAAGCGGCGGATGTTTGCAAGGTGGTGGAGGCAGAACTTCTGCTTCTCGCTGCTGGCCCCCTAAAGCACCGTGGAGGTGACAGTGGCAAGAATGGGCCAACTTCCTGATGGTCTTCTGGGAGGATGTTGACCCAATGGGCAGTAACAGACATGTACTGCCCTTGGCCATAATTTGAGGACCAGACATCAGCACTCAGGTGCACACTCTTGGACACCGAGAGTCCCAATGAGTCGCCCACCTTTTTCTGCACATAACTGTGCAGTGATGGGACAGCTTTTGCAGAGATGTAGTGTCGGCTGGGGACTCGCCATCTGGGGTGCGCACACACCATGCAATCCCTAAAAGGCTGGGAGTCCACGAGGTTGAAGGGCAGGGACTGAAGCACCAGCAGCTTAACCAGGTGTCCGGTCAGTTTCTGGGCCATGGGATGGCTACTGGAATACACCTGACGTCTGCCCATGGACTCAGTCAGGGATTGCTGCCTCATTAGCGGTGTACATGGCAGTGACACTGTGCTGCTGCTGGCAACTGAGGCTGACGAGCCCTGAGTTCCAGTGAGAGGATGCTGCATGATGGGATCTGCAGTGTATGGTACATCATGACAGGAGGTGGTATTGGGGTCACGGTTCTTCCAGGCCTGTTGGTGTTGCCTTTCCATATGCTTTCGCATGGATGTTGTCCGCAGATTATCACCCCGACCACGACTGACCCTCTCATTGCACAGCAGGCACAAAGCAATATGCTTATCTGTCCCCAGGCGGAAGAACTGCCAGACGACTGAGGACCGTGGTTTGCTGACAGCCACGGGGGGTCTTGCTGGCTGTTGACTGCCACTACTGCCTGAGGGTGCCCTCTCAGGACCAAGGCTTTGAGAGGGTGATCTCTGCCTGGTAGCTTGTCTTCTACCCCTCCCTCTTGTGCCTCGGTTGCTTGCAATAGTGGGATGTTGCTGTGTCGGTGGCACCTCTATTTCCTCCACCGACGATGCTGAGGATAATGCTGCTTGAGTGCGCCACGTCCGATCAGCGACATCATCATCAAAGTCAGGACCACTGCTACTTTCCTCCGGTGGCTGGGACAGGATATCAGGTGTGGCACTGGATGCCCCTCCCTGGCTCTGTTGACTGCTTACAGCCAAAACTTCCTCTGGAGTCTCAGTACCTTCCACCCGCTGACTTTGGTGGACTTCCTCCTCCTCCTCATCACTAAAAAGTGGTAGAGACTCCAAGGGCAGATCAAGGTTTGCAAAGAGTTCCCTGGCAGAAGGTGCCCCAAAGGTGAGTGGCATTCTAATAACAGGGGACGGGGCAGAGGACTCTCGCTGACCGTCCCATGTAAGGGTGGTGTCAGATGATCCAGCGGATGCTTGACTCCTTGTTTGGGAGCTTTGGGCGGTGGAACTGGAGGATTGGGTAAGCCAATCTAGAACCGCTGGCTGTGTGGTTCTTACTTGACCAGTGGCCGTCAGGGGTAGCTGCACCCTGCTGCCACGCCTGTTACCCCGGCTGCCACGGGGCCTGGTGCTGCCACTTCTTCTACCCTCACCGCCTCCTGTTGCACTCCTTGCCTGGGAAGTGCTGGACGCTTGGACATTTTTTTATTGTGTGGGGGAAAATGTAATGATATATTTTTTTTATACTTTTTTAAAACTTTTTTTTTAAACTTTTTTTAATTTTTTTTTAATTTGTTTTTAACTTTTTTTTGAAGTTTTTTTTTAACTGTTTTTGTTGTGGCTTAACGGGGTTGACAGCACCCAGCTGAGCAGCAACGTGTAGCGTGTACGGTCACAGAACAGGAATGCTACCTGTCCTGACTCTTTTCTCACACAATTTTTTTTCTCACCCTATCTCTCCCTAAATGACACAATTTTTTTATTTATATGACTTCCTCTCCCTATCTCTACCTATCTCTTGCTTTCTCAGCCTCTTTCCCTATCTATCACATTAACTTCTATATCTAGCTTTTTCTTCCTCTCTCCTGCTTTTCTCACTAAACCTTTCTATTTCTTCTCTATCTCTCCCTGTATCTATCTACTTGTTTGACTATCTATCTAATCTATCTATCTATCTATCTATCTATCTATCTAGCTATTTCTTTTTCCTCTCTATCTACTGAGCTCCGTTCTCTTTGATGTCTGAAGACGCACTGACAAAATGTCGGCGCGATCAGGCACTTCCTGGTCTGTGTGGGTGACGTCACACATCTTTTTTTTCACAGAAAACCAGGATACAAGGGATTATAGGAGTAATAATCCCTTGTATCCTGGTCTATTCTGTGAAAAAAGTACAGTTTTGCGTCGCCGTTTTTTTTTTTTAACAGATTCGTTAAGAATCTGGCTCGTTACGGTTCGGTTCGGTTCGCTCAAAATAACGGCGACGCAAAATATACTCATATTTGAGAATGTAAACTCAAATATGCATATATTTAGGGTAAGGAATACGGCATATTCCATACCCTAAATATACGCATATTTGAGAATGTTCGCTAATGTGTACGCATTTTATGAATTTCTAACGCATTAGCGTACGCATTAGCGTACGCATTGGCGTACATTCTCAATGAATATGCGTATATTTGGCGTCGCCGTTATTTTAACCAGATTCGTTACGAACTTTATCAAAATTTGGTTCGGTGACGAACCGAACTTTTGGGAAAGTTCATAACGAATCCGGTTCGTTACGGTTCGGTTCGCTCATCCCTAATTAACAGCTTTACGGCTAGGAGCCATTGATTTTGACAAACATATATGACTCTTTTTCTTTTTTTAGCATTTTGATACCCGTGGGTCATCCTTTTTCTTTTATATGGTTTTATGTTACTATGTTTGTCTAACAATATAGGATATGCCAAAGAACTATAAAATTGGTGTAATACTATACAAGTATCAAAACTCTTAATCTAACATCATACAAGTACACCAATATTCAAGAGACGTTGATTTATTTGTTTTTATGTTGTAATTTATTTAATAAATATTAATAATTCCACAAATAAGGAGTGTGCCCAACTATTCCCTTTATATACTGCTATTTATTTTCCTTTTACGATCCTTTGGGTAAAGATCGTAAGTTGGAGCACCTCCGATCCAATTGTCTTTAGAGCGGTGAGCCACTACTTTTTACTTTGCATGTACAGTCAGGGCCAAAAGTTTTGAGAATGATACAAATATTATATTTTCACATGATCTGCTGCCCTCTGGTTTTTATGTGTGTTTGTCAGATGTTTTTATCACATACAGAAATATAATTGCAATCATATTATGAGTAACAAAAGCTTATATTGACAGTTAGAATAAGTTAATGCAGCAAGTCAATATTTGCAGTGTTGACTCTTCTTCTTCAGGACCTCTGCAATTCTCCCTGGCATGCTCTCAATCAACTTCTGGACCAAATCCTGACTGATAGCAGTCCATTCTTGCACAATCAATGCTTGCATTTTGTCAGAATTTGTAGGTTTTTGTTTGTCCACCCGTCTCTTGATGATTGACCACAAGTTCTCAATGGGCTTAAGATCTGGGGAGTTTCCAGGCCATGGACCCAAAATCTCTATGTTGTGTTCCCTGAGCCATTTAGTTATCACCTTTGCTTTATGGCAAGGTGCTCCATCATGCTGGAAAAGGCATTGTTGATCGCCAAACTGCTCTTGGACGGTTGGGAGAAGTTGCTCTCGGAGGACATTCTGGTACCATTCTTTATTCATGGCTGTGTTTTTAGGCAAGACTGTGAGAGAGCCGATTCCCTTGGCTGAGAAGCAACCCCACACATGAATGGTTTCAGGATGCTTTACAGTTGGCATGAGACAAGACTGGTGGTAGCGCTCACCTCATCTTCTCCGAATAAGCTGTTTTCCAGATGTCCCAAACAATCGAAAAGGGGATTCATCAGAGAAAATGACTTTACCCCAGTCCTTAGCAGTCCACTCCCTGTACCTTTTGCAGAATATCAATCTGTCCCTGATGTTTTTTCTGGAGAGAAGTGGCTTCTTTGCTGCCCTCCTTGAGACCAGGCCTTGCTCCAAGAGTCTCCGCCTCACAGTGCGTACAGATGCACTCACACCTGCCTGCTGCTATTCCTGAGCAAGCTCTGCACTGCTGGTAGCCCAATCCCGCAGCTGAAACACTTTTAAGAGACGTTCCTGGTGCTTGCTGGTCTTTCTTGGGCGCCCTGGAGCCTTTTTGGCAACAATGGAACCTCTCTCCTTGAAGTTCTTGATGATGCGATAGATTGTTGACTGAGGTGCAATCTTTCTAGCTGCGATACTCTTCCCTGTTAGGCCATTTTTGTGCAGTGCAATGATGACTGCACGTGTTTCTTTAGAGATAACCATGGTTAACAGAAGAGAAACAATGATGCCAAGCACCAGCCTCCTTTTAAAGTGTCCAGTGGTGTCATTCTTACTTAATCATGACAGATTGATCTCCAGCCCTGTCCTCATCAACACGCACACCTGTGTTAATGGAGCAATCACTGAAACAATGTTAGCTGGTCCTTTTAAGGTAGGGCTGCAATGATGTTGAAATGTGTTTTGGGGGATAAAGTTCATTTTCTAGGCAAATATTGACTTTGCAAGTAATTGCTGTTAAGCTGATCACTCTTTATAACATTCTGGAGTATATGCAAATTGCCATTATAAAAACTGAAGCAGTAGACTTTGTAAAAATTAATATTTGTATCATTCTCAAAACTTTTGGCCATGACTGTACAATGTGACAGATTCTCTTTAAATAGAACTGTTACATTTCTTGTTACTTGGCCTCCATCAGGCTCTGGCTGCAATCGGGATCAGGAGCTTTGCATACATATTCATTTAAATACAGGGTGCTATTGTTTCTTCTATAATACCCCTGGCAAAGAATAAAATACCATCATATCCCCCCCATGCTTTGCGAAGTCATGTTACAATAGGTAGTTCCAAAGTAATAGGTAATTGACTATTAAAACAGTCGATCACAGAGAAAACCTTACAAGTTTTCATTTTGAAGCGCCTGTAAAATGTTCCCAACTTTCTATGATGTTGAGTGCCTGGATTGTACTGCACATTATGACATCAGTATGTATGTGTTGATGCTGTGTGCTATTTATTTTATATTGATTAATGACTGCACAGACCCATAATTGTGTGCTTAGACTAATCTGTGCCCGTCAGGCAGAAAATATTTACTGAACTGCTTTTCTATTGTTCGACTAAAAATGCGTTCATTAAATCACTATTAAATAAAAGCCTGTTGATGGAGTTGCTGAAAACATTAAAAAAAAAAACCTTTTCAGATTTTACATTTTAATTGGCCCTTTTCATCAGTGCACAGATTCCTAGGAGACATTTTTCATGTTGTTCAGAAAATGATGACGAATGTGTTTTCCAAATCATACCTATCAAAGTCTAGTTTCCATCATGTTTTTCCAATTTATGAAAGCCTACGCTACAGCACAACACTGGCATTGTATTGTTAGACATTTTGTCATCTATCAGATTGCTGAGACATGTAAAAGATGCAAAAAAGCGTTTGTTGTTTCACACACACAGTGCAAATCTATTTGTAGTCAGCAGTTTCTGAGGTGAAAAAATAATCTAGTAATACCATCTGTTATACGGCATAATCTAGTCCATAGTGTGTGGCTTTGTTTCGTTGTTGACCTTTTTGAGAAGTACAACCCTTACTTCGATGTTCATTGATCAGGGTAATATATTTCCAGAAATGGCCCAATATTTCTGTACCATGTGCAATGACTGTTTCAATGGATTGGATATCCACAGAGATAGGCATTGTTTCTTAGTGAGATTCAATATTAAACTTCCTAGTTCTATTTAGGATTGAAGTTGGATGTAGCCTAAATGTAGAGTCTAGACCCTATGGTATTCATCTGTGACTTAAGTCAACCAGTGTTTGGTTTCTTTGCAGATGGCTGGCAGCTTTTGGACTTCAGAATGGTCTGTTAGGGTAGTAATTGGTGTCAAATACTATGGACAATAAGAGTGGAGTTAGATGAACTGACATTGGGAACCAGGAGTTCGGTTGGAAAGTACAAGACATCAGCTCAGATAGACTGAGGTCAGTACATGTATAATGAGCTGGATAATGGATAATGATCACCAAACTGTACCAATGGGACACTGGAGACTACAGTAGGTGAAACTATACACTGGTAGCAACCAGATTAGAATAGCAGAATCATGCCAGGTTAATTAGCATCTAACAAGGATGGTGAGGAACATGGATTAGATAAAGTAGGGAAACAGCAGTAAGAGGATAACACAACAGTGATATTCAATTACAGTAGATTACATCTGTCCATAATAGTGCTGAGTTCATTGATCCTTAAAGGGGTTATCCACATTTTTCAGACTGATAATCTATCCTTTGGATAGGTCATCAGCATCTGATCGGTGGAGGTCTGACATCCGGGACCACTGTCGATCACTAAGAAGGCAGCGCTGCTCGCAGTAGCGCCATGGCCTTCTCCCTATAGGGGAGAGATGTCACGACCATGGGTCACATGGATTAGTTGTAGCTCAGTCACATTGAAGTGTATTGGACTGAACTGTGCCCAGGCCATGTCACCTATGATCATAACATCAATAGCCTATGGGAAGCAGCGAGAAGGCCATGGTGCTGCTGTCAGTGCTGCTACCTTCTCAAAAAGCTGCAAACTTTTCCCGATGCTCGGGTGCTCGTTTCGAGTAACGAACCCCATTGAAGTCAATGGGAGACTCGAGCATTTTTTGTAGGGGACCAAGGCTCTGCCTAGGGAAGGCTGGGTGACAGCCTGGAAACATCAGAAAATGATGGAAACACCACGGAAATGGACAGGAAACAGCAGGGGCAGCATGCATGGATGCCTCTGAGGATGCCTAATCCCACCATTACCCCAAATTCTCAGGCAACAGCCTGGTGGTTACCCTCATGGCAGTTGTGCTCACCCAGACCAAGAAAGGCGAGGCACATGCCCATCACATGTTAGGGAAGCACCCAACTAGGTGCAAAGAAAAATTGTTTAGAGAGAGGGCCTGTAGGTGGACCTCCGGAAAAATTGTTTAGAGAGAGGGCCTGTAGGTGGACCTCCGGAAAAATTGTTTGAAGAGAGGGCCTGTAGTTGGACCTCCGGAAAAATTGTTTAGAGAGAGGGCCTGTAGGTGGACCTCCGGAAAAATTGTTTAGAGAGAGGGCCTGTAGGTGGACCTCCGGAAAAATTGTGGTAAAAGAGTGCCAGTTGGACCTCTAAAAAATTGCGTTTTTTGGGTCAGCGTTAGACAAAGACGACAAGGAGGAGGAGGAGTAGGAGGAGTAGAGAAGAGGAATCGGATACATAAGTAATGTTAATCTTTAGATGCTTTCCCCCGGAGGAGATTTAAATTCCGGTGAAATCCAGGCTTTGTTCATTTTAATAAGCGTCAGCCTGTCAGCGCTGTCAGTTGACAGGCGTGTACGTTTATTGGTGATGACGCCACCAGCTGCACTGAATACCCGCTCTGACAGCACGCTAGCGGCAGGGCAGGCCAGCACCTCCAAGGCGTACAGCGCCAGTTCAGGCCACGTGTCCAGCTTTGAAACCCAGTAGTTGTATGGAGCAGAGTGATCGGTCCGGACGTTGGTATGGTCAGCTAGGTACTCCCTCACCATCTTTCTGTAAAGCTCACCCCTACTCTGCCGAGACTGGGGACAGGTGACAGTGTCTTGCTGGGGTGACATAAAACTGGCAAAGGCTTTGGAGAGCGTTCCCCTGCCAGTGCTGGACAAGCTGCCTGCTCGCCTCCTCTCCCCCGCTACTTGGCCCACAGAACCACGCCCTCTGCCGCTAGCGGCGTCATATGGGAGGGATTGTTTCAGCTTGTGCACCAGGGCTCTTCCTCCACCGTCTCTTGTGACAAGCGCAAAGCTTCCGACTTCATGCTGAGCAGTGAGTTTTTCAACAGGCAAAGCAGCAGGATGGTGCGGCTGATAATGGCGGCATCGCCGCTGACCATCTGTGTTGACGCCTCAAAGTTGGTCAACACCTGGCAGATATGAGACATCCACGTCCACTCCTCATTGACTTGAGGAATCTGAGTGACCTGACTACCAGTTCTGGTGGAAGTTGACATCTGGCAGTCTACAATCGCTCTGCGCTGCTGGTAAACTTTGGATAACATGTTTAATGTCGAATTCCATCTTGTGGGCACGTCGCACAACAGTTGGTGAGCGGGCAGTTGTAGGCGGCGCTGCCCTGAGAATGGCAGCATCTGTGGTCGACTTGCTGAAATGCGCACAGATGTGGCGCACCTTGGTGAGCAAATCAGACAGATTGGGGTATGTCTTGAGGAACCGCTGAACTATTAGATTGAACACGTGGGCCAGGCATGGCACATGTGTCAGTCTGCCGAGTTGCAGAGCCGCCACCAGGTTACGCCCGTTGTCACACACAACCATGCCTGGCTTGAGGTTCAGCGGTGCCAGCCACAGATCGGTCTGCGCCGTGATGCCCTGTAACAGCTCTTGGGCGGTGTGCCTTTTGTCACCTAAGCTCAGCAGTTTGAGCACCGCCTGCTGGCGCTTACCCACGGCACTGCTGCTGCGCCTAGAGCTACCGACTGAAGGAAAATGGAGGTGCATAACTGTAATCCTGTTGGTTTGCAGTTCAGAGGGATTGACCGAGTTAGGTTGGGGATTAGAGGCGGCAATTTAAAACGCTGCCTCTTACAGAAGGAAACCAAATGGATGGTCCTTTTGGATACTGTCCATCCGGAAGGCTTAAATGAAGCCTTTAGTTTCAAATCCTTTTTGTAATATGTTTTAGTTTTTGTATTCTAATTTTTGATTTTATATTCATACAGATATGGTGAACATTCAGACTGTTCTATGGATGATGAACTTTTATGTGGCGTCTTTTGAAACTGGCATTTTGAGAAAATCACGTGTCAAGAGGATGAAAGCCTACTTATTTACTATACCATGGCGGGGGGGTGTCGGGGTGGGGTTGCCTATATAATTTCTAGGGTTCTAAATTATATTTATTTATTTATTTATTTATTTTTTTTTTTCTTGTGCAACATCACTGTTACTATGAGTTTTTTATTTCACATTATTTGATTGTTTTTTGATATTTATGTATTTCACATTTTTTTCTTCAACATCACACATTTTCACACATTTTCCTTTTTGTCACACATATTCAACATTTTTACACACGCTTTATTATTATTTTTTCATATGTATATTTTTTAGTATTATATCGTATGTTTTGTTAGAGATCCTTTTGATGCACATTGTGCACTGTTTTCATTCATTATCAGCACGAGTACAATTCTATATACACTATGAATGATGTGTTCTTTTGCTGCATACCTTTTAAATGTAATGTTTAGGTATCAGAACCCATGTGAATTTTTGTAGCGCAATGTTCCGGGTTGCGTTCCAGTGTGAATATTTTCTCCGGAAGTCTTCATCCGGTACCGCCCCTTACCTCCCCACGTGTGAATGCAGTGCGCGCTGTTGGATGCGCTGCGTATCGGGGCCCGCAGGCGGCGTCAATTATGGCGCGGGTGACAGCCTGGATCTGTGTTCAACAGATCCACGCCTCCCCCGCTGGCCTTGTACGCCGTACAGCCGGCTCCGATCGCATCATCTGTATTCAGTGCGCCGCCAGGCATGTCTCACCTGGGTGACGTCATTTTTGGCGCTAATAGGCGCCATTATTTAAGATGATACTCAGTCTGCATGTTCATCCTCCTCCTGACGAAGCTTTTCTTTGCGAAACGCGCGTTGAGGACTCTGTTATTGGGCTGTGTGGTGGTTCCCCTGCCTAATCATGTCTTTGGGTAAGCTTTATTTTTGTTTGATGTTGTACCAGGGACATATTTATGGCCTATAAGGTTTCTTTTACCTGTGCTATATTTGGCAATAGGTGGCATTGTGTGCTGGTGACACATTACTCTGGGGATATTTGAGTACTATAGGTTTATGTACTTATAGGTGTGCTTTACCCATAGGCATGTTTAACACTCATTACTCTGGGGATATTTGAGTACTATAGGTTTATGTACTTATAGGTGTGCTTTACCCATAGGCATGTTTAACATCTAGTTTGGGAGGGTCACCACCACGGCCCATGTCTCCCACCTACACTGTATGACCCTTCTATTGTATTTCTGGAGAGTATTTAATTTATACCTTTTTTGATCTTCTTTGTAATAAAAGTTATACTATACTATTTTATATTATTTTTGTTTGAGCATCTGTTCTTGCTGTCCCCTCCTGGGGGTAGTACGAGTAGTAGGTTTTCTATTGATTTTTCTTGCTCTTAGCTGATCAATTTGAGGCTATTGTGGTTATTCAATTTGCGAACATCTAGGCCTCGCCACGGGAGCTTCACTACGTGAAACAGTTGCTGCTGATGCACCAGCTCTGGCCCTGCTTCTCCCTCTGGCCACACCACTGCCTCTTCCAACCTGTTCTGGTGCAGCACTCGCCTCCGCCTCAGAAGCCTTCACTCGGCATATCAACCCAGCTTGGGTCAGTCACCTCGTCATCCTCCGATTCCTCAGTCTGCTCCCCCCTCGGACTTCCTGCCCTGACAACAACGTCACCACTGTCTGACAACTGTGTCTCCTCATCGTCCGACTCCTCTTTACACACTTCTTCCACTAAGTCAACAATGTCATCATCATCACCCACAGACTGCGACAGTTGGAAAACTTGGGCATCGGGAAAGAGGTCAGCAGCAACCTGAGAAGTGGTTTGTGACTCTGGGAAGGGTCCAGAAAACAGTTCCTCAGAGTATGTTGGATCGCATTCCAAATTTTCCTGGGAGGGGGCAGACTGGGGGGAAGGAGGTTGAGGTGGAGGAGCCAGAGGAGTGCTCCCTTGGGTAACGTGGGTGGACTACATGGAAGACTGACTGGTGGACAAATTACTTGAAGCATTGTGCGCAATCCACGACATCACCTGTTCGCACTGTTGTGGTTTCACCAGTCCTCTACCACGTGTCCCTTTAAGTTGAGACATGAAGCTAGGGAGTGTAGCTCTGCGGCGTTCCCCTGCAACCTCATCAGCAGGTATTGTCTCACCCTGCCCTGGACCACGGCCTCTGCCCCCTGCAGTAATTGAATGCCCACGCCCTCGTCCTCGACCCTTAGCCCTGGGGTTCAACATTTTCTGTATATAAGTGTATTATAAAAAAAAATGGGCCTGCTGTACTGAAACCCACAAACTTGTTTAATCTGAACAAGAAAATATATAGGGGGATAAGTTAGAGCAAAATTACGTATGTTATTACATACCGTGCAGTATGGAGCAATTACACGAAAACTATTAGATTAGGCAGACTTGGTCTGCTTAAGTGCAACCCAGACAAATGTCGCACAGAGGTTTTTGTAATGTAGCTGTATCAGTGAGAGCAAAAGACCTTTTTTAAATAAGTGACGTACAGAATGTGTCACTTGGACAGAAAATACGGATTGTGCTTTGTATATAGGTGGATAAGTTAGAGCAAAATTACGTATGTTATCACGTACCGTGCAGTATGGAGCAATTACACGGAAACTATTAGATTAGGCAGACTTGGTCTGCTTAAGTGCAACCCAGACAAATGTCGCACAGAGATTTTTGTAATGTAGCTGTGTCAGTGAGAGCAAAAGACCTTTTTTAATTAAGTGACGTACAGAATGTGTCACCTGGACAGAAAATACGGATTGTGCTTTGTATATAGGTGGATAAGTTAGAGCAAAATTACGTATGTTATTACGTACCGTGCAGTATGGAGCAATTACACTGAAACTATTAGATTAGGCAGACTTGGTCTGCTTAAGTGCAACCCAGATAAATGTCCCACAGAGATTTTTGTAATGTAGCTGTATAAGTGAGAGCAAAAGACCTTTTTCAATTACGTGACGTACAGAATGTGTCACCTGGACAGAAAATACGGATTGTGCTTTGTGGTGACTGGACAGCTGAACTGTGACACACAGAATGGTTCCACACAGCTGTATGAAATGGATTTGTATCACTGAGATAAAATAACAAAAAAACTATTTTTTTTTATTTTTTTTTTTTATATATATTTTTTTATATATATATTTTTTTAACGTGACGTGCAGAAAATATCAGAGAGCAAACTCAGCCCCTACTTACTGTGGCTATTTTGACTGCAACCCAGACAAATGTCGCACAGAGATTTTTCTAATGTAGCTGTATCAGTGAAAGCAAAAGACCATATTTGATTACGTGACGTACAGTATGGGTCACCTGGACAGAAAATACGGATTGTGGTTTGTGGTGAGTGGACAGCTGAACTGTGACACACAGAATGGTTCCACACAGCTGTATGAAATGGATTTGTATCACTGAGATAAAACAATAAAAAAAAAAAGTGGTATATATGGCGATAGCTGCACTACTAGTGCCAGCCAGCCCAGCCAGGAGACAAAAAAAATGTCTTGTAGCCCTTAGAAGGGCTGTTGGGTTCTTTTGAGATCACTCCTGCCTAACAGAGAACTAAATCCAGGCCCTAACACTCTCCCTGAAATGCAGCAGATCTGTCCCTACCGACATCCAGACAGCATCTGAGCCGAGCACCGCGGGCAGTCACTAGTATATTCCAGGGTCACCTGATCAGTCCAGCCAACCCCTGCTATCGACATATAAGGGCCCCACGTGATGCTGGGTGTACCGCAGAGTCTCCTGGCTTGTGATTGGCTGAGTTTATAGGCGGCAAAAATTCAAAATGCGGGAGATGCCATTTCCTCGAGCATGGCGAGATACTCGTCCGAACAGCAAGCACTTACGAGTACCCTAATACTCAAACGAGCACCAAGCTCGGACGAGCATGCTCGCTCATCTCTAGTAATGACCAAATTAACCAAAGTAAAACAAAACTACACAATTTAAGCTAAATACAAGACAATTCAAAGTAACTACAACATAAACAGCAATATGAAAATGATATTAAGGTTTTTTTTTTTTTGTCTTTTTGTTTTTTTTCTACAATAACAAATACGAATCAAGTAATATCAAGTAATAATCTGATCTTACCTTAGGCTTGACTTAAGTACTGCAGTTTTTAAAACTACACACTTCTATCTGTTGCACTTATGTCTGGCTGTACTTCACCAGAGTAAACTCTACAGAGCTGTAACCATATACATACTCTGAATCCCATAGATTAATTGCCTTCTTCCAATGATTAACCGAGTTACCTTTAATTGAGTTAGGATGTACTGAATAGTTTAATAAGTCAATAACTTTACTGCAATGAAGAGCTGGCTTGCTAATACAGTACCTGCTGATCAAATTTAATAACGGCGTTTCAACGTGATGTTGAAGTTTCTGCCACCAGATGGCTCACATTAACATTGCAC
Source organism: Rhinella marina (assembly GCA_900303285.1). NCBI lineage: Eukaryota > Metazoa > Chordata > Amphibia > Anura > Bufonidae > Rhinella > Rhinella marina. The sequence goes on from ONZH01022968.1 coordinate 14,180, forward strand.
GATGCCATTTGTTAATACAGAAATAATGCTTTACATTATGAATCAGCAGGCATCAACAGACAAGCTGGTGTCTGCTACATCTGCATTATAACAGATAATATTTACAAATGAAATTATCCTCTAAATATCCAAACCGGATTGCACAGATCATTTCAGTTGGCAGTTCCAAAATTCTATATTTCCTCCAATAGAAATGTATTAAAGAGCCTTCATTTCATCAATAAAATTTCATGTTTTTCTCAGTTTGTAAATTTCTGTTTGGTAATGGTATCAACATGAGGGCTTATAAAAAGCCTCCAAATGCTGCATCACACAACATCAGATATCCTTTATATTTTAGCATTTTCCAAGCAATTTTCCACAATGCACGGTCTAAGGTAATGCAAAATGTTCATGTTTTTAAAACAATTAAATGACCAATGAAGCATCATTTGCTATATTAGAAAACCATTCAACAACAGAGAGGATGCGTTATTAAATTACCACCACATGACGACCAGTTTGCTCTCATTAGTATGTGTATCAGCTACCGAGAGATCCTCTGTACTTTCTATTTGTGTTTCTGCTACAACAGCAGCCAAGTAATCAGGCAGTCTGCACATTTACCAGCCAGCATGCAGATACAGATGAATATTTTGGGACCTGAAGTTTTATTGTTTGTTGTTTTTGACAATCTGGGTTGTAACCTCAGTCTCCAAAGGAAACAAATCCACAAATGTTATATATAATGACTACAAACATGCCTGCCATCTGTTACACAGTTTGTGTACCAGGGAAACATCAACCGCCTTAATGTAACTGAAGTTGAACTAAGTAGCACTGCTGAATATTGTGGGTCTGTTGTGTATAGACATATGCCCAACAAAGCAATAATTATGTTATTGTGTCCAGTATTTATTATATCAGTCTAATATATATTCCCCACTAAACATATGTGAAACATACAAATGTATGCTATTATCACTTTGGAAATCTCTGTGGCATCCAAATGTCCGAGGCCTCTATTGTAACTGCATTACCTAATTTGAAACAAGATTTCTTATTTCATAATAGGTTTAGTATTTGGTGTATCCTCCTTTTGCTGTAATGAGAGCATCGAATCATGATAACATGGACTCCACAAGTTTGTGAAAATGTAATGATTCATACTACAGTACCTGACAGAGATGTAGTCATTAGGGGTACAGAGGTACTGTAACAGTCACTACTGGGATTTATGCTTTATGGAGGGGGCAAAAACTTCTCTGCCACATAAGATGATAAATTACAATGGCAGATGGTTTATGGGGATCCTGGCTGGTACAGAGTTTGCGCTTGGACCCTGAAACTTCAAATTATGCTGATGCTTTCCCAGCCTTATTTTATAATTAATAATAGTAGTAATAATAATAATAATAATAATAATAATAATAATAATAACCATACATTTTATAATATCCCAAAGATTATCTTGTGCTGTCAATGAATGCTCGAGTTTTTTGCTATTTAAATGCCCCAAAAAGTGTTTATCGTAATACAGTCTGCTCACACAGTGTTTAATCATATCCATGGGGGATAATTAACCAATTAAAGACCAAACCATTTTACCCCCTTCCTTACAAGACATATTTTCCGTTTTTCTTTTTTTCAGTTAATGCATCTTTGAAAGCCATAACTTTTTTCTGTTCACTTCTGTAAGTAATTGTTGTGCCTTTTTTCAGTGACACGTGACTTTATTTGTCTTTTGCTTTTATTCTTTTATACTCGGTAAAATTTGAAACAAAAGGGAAAGTAATCTGTTTTTTCAAAAAAATGTTTTACTAACACAAAGTGCAATTGAATTCTTTTTTTTTTTTAAATGATGTCCCTACAGGAGGGATACAGCCTCCAGTCCCCAGTGGGCTTACAATGCCATAAAGCCTCACTACAGATCTGATCTGGGTCTGCTAAGACCAAGCAGCTCATGCAGAAATCCAGTCCCCAGCAATCACATGATCTCTAGAACCAGAGCAGGAAGCAGCAGTATAGCTAATTCCTGATCTGTATACACAGTGTTCATTGAATATGACTAGAGATGAGCGAGCATACTCATCCGAGCTTGGTGCTCGTTCGAATATTAGGGTACTCGTAAGTGCTCGCTGCTTGGACGAGTATCTTGCCATGCTCGAGGAAATGGCAACTTCCGCATCGTGCTTTTTTGGCGACTATAAACTCAGCCAATCACAAGCCAGGAGACTCTGCTGTACACCCAGCATCACGTGGGGCCCTTACATGTCGATAGCAGGGGTTGGCTGGCCTGATCAGGTGACCCTGGAATATACTAGTGACTGGCCGCTTGCTCGGCTCAGATGCCGTCTGGATGTCGTTAGGGATAGAGCTGCTGCGTTTCAGGGAGAGTGTTAGGGCCTGCATTTAGTTCTCTGTTAGGCAGGAATCACCCACAAAGAACCCAACAGCCCTTCTAAGGGCTACAAGACATTTTTTTTTTGCCTCCTGGCTTGGCTGGCTGGCTGGCACTAGTAGTGCAGATATCACCATATATAACCCCCTTTTATTTTAATGTTATATCTCAGTGATACAAATCCATTGCACACAGCAGTGTGGAACCATTCTGTGTGTCACAGTTCATCTGTCCACTCACGCCAATCCGTATTTTCTGTCCAGGTGACACTTTCTGTACGTCACTTAATACAACCAAGTCTTTTGCTGCCTGTCATGTATATAGCTTGATCCCAAAAATCTCTGTGCGACATTTGTCTGGGTCGCAGTCTAAATAGCCACCGTCAGTAGGGTGTCAGTTAGCTCTACGATAGTTTCTGCACGTCACGTTCCAAAAAAAACAAAACTACAAAAAAAAAATATATAAAAAAAATATATAAAAAAAATATTTTTTAGTTGTTTTAGCTCAGTGATACAAATCCATTTCACACAGCTGCGTGGAACCATTCTGTGTGTCACAGTTCATTACACTCACTCCTATCCGTATTTTCTGTCCAGGTGACACTTTCTGTACGTCACTTAATACAACCAAGTCTTTTGCTGCCTGTCACGTATATAGCTTGATCAAAAAAATCTCTGTGCGACATTTGTCTGGGTCGCAGTCAAAATAGCCACCTTTCACAGGGTGTGAGTTAGGTCTACGATAGTTTCTGCACGTCACGTTCCAAAAAAAACAAAACTACAAAAAAAATATATAAAAAAAAATATATAAAAAAAATATTTTTTTAGTTGTTTTAGCTCAGTGATACAAATCCATTTCACACAGCTGCGTGGAACCATTCTGTCTGTCACAGTTCAGTACATTCACTCCTATCCGTATTTTCTGTCCAGATGACACTTTCTGTACGTCACTTAATACAACCAAGTCTTTTGCTGCCTGTCACGTATATAGCTTGATCAAAAAAATCTCTGTGCGATATTTGTCTGGATCGCAGTCAAAATAGCCACCTTTAACAGGGTGTGAGTTAGGTCTACGATAGTTTCTGCACGTCACGTTCCAAAAAAAACAAAACTACAAAAAAAAATATAAAAAAAAATATATAAAAAAAATATTTTTTTAGTTGTTTTAGCTCAGTGATACAAATCCATTTCACACAGCTGCGTGGGACCATTCTGTCTGTCACAGTTCAGTACACTCACTACAATCCGTATTTTCTGTCCAGGTGACACTTTCTTTACGTCACTTAATTAAACCAGACTGAACAAGTTTGTGGGTTTCAGTACACCAGGCCCATTTATTTTTTATTTTTTATATAATGCACTTATATACAGAAAGGGTTGAGGACGAGTGCGTGGGCGTGGGCATTCAATTACTGCAGGGGGCAGAGGCCGTGGTCCTGGGCAGGGTGAGACAGTACCTGCTGATGAGGGAGCAGGGTAACGCCGCAGAGCTACACTCCCTAGCTTCATGTCTCAACTTACAGGGACACGTGGTAGAGGACTGTTGAAACCACAACAGTGCGAACAGCTGATGTCGTGGATTGCGGACAATGCTTCAAGTAATTTGTCCACCAGTCAGTCTTCCACGCAGTCCACCCACGTTACCCAAGGGAGCACTCCTCTGGCTACTTCACCTCTACCTACTTCCCCCCAGTCTGCCTCCTCCCAGGAAAATTTGGAATGCGATCCGGCATACTCTCAGGAACTGTTTTCTGGACCCTTCCCAGAGTCACAAACCACTTCTCAGATTGCTGCTGACCTCTTTCCCGATGCCCAAGTTTTCCAACTGTCGCAGTCTGTGGGTGATGATGATGATGATGACAATGTTGACTTAGTGGAAGCAGTTTGTAAAGAGGTGTCGGACGATGAGGAGACGCAGTTGTCAGACAGTGGTGAAGTTGTTGTCAGGGCAGGAAGTCCGAGGGGGGAGCAGACTGAGGAATCAGAGGATGACGAGGTGACTGACCCAAGCTGGGTTGATATGCCGAGTGAAGGCTTCTGAGGCGGAGGCGAGTGCTGCACCAGAACAGGTTGTAAGAGGCAGTGGTGTGGCCAGAGGGAGAAGCAGGGCCAGAGCTGGTGCATCAGCAGCAACTTTTTCACGTAGTGAAGCTCCCGTGGCGAGGCCTACATGTTCGCAAGTCTGGAGGTTCTTTAAAGAAAGTGAGGATGACCGACGGACTGTGGTGTGCAACCTGTGCCACACCAGGATCAGCAGGGGTGCCACCACTACTAGCCTAACCGCCACCAGCATGCGCAGGCATATGAGTGCTAAACACCCCACTCAATGGAACTAAGGCCGTTCACCACCTCCTGCGGGACACACCACTGCTCCTTCCCCTGTGTCACTCGCTGCCTCTGTTAGTCAACCCCTTGCGTCATTCGCTGCCTCTGCTAGTCAACCCCCTGCCCAGGACCCCGGCACGAGCGCCTCCCACCGGAAAACCACACCTTCGCCTCCACGATCCTCCACAGTGTCCACCAATGTGTCCCAGCGCAGCGTTCAGCTGTCTTTACAGCAGACGCTGGAGCACAAGAGGAAATACAGTTCCACCCACCCACATGCCCAAGCCCTCAACGTCCACATCTCCAAATTGTTTAGCCTGGAGATGCGGCCCTATAAGCTGGTAGAGACCGAGGCCTTTCACAATCTCATGGCGGTGGCTGCCCCTCGGTATTCGGTCCCCAGCCGCCACTATTTTTCCCGATGTGCCGTCCCAGTCCTACACCAGCACGTGTCACAGAACATTATCCGTGCCCTGACCAACGCTGTTTCTGAGAAGGTCCACCTAACCACGGACACGTGGACAAGTGCTGCCGGGCAGGGACACTATATCTCACTGACGGCACATTGGGTTAACTTGGTGGAGGCTGGGACCGAGACTGACCCTGGGGCCGCTCATGTACTGCCCACACCGAGGATTGCGGGGCCTACCTCGGTCACGATCTCTCAGACGTACTATGCCTCCTCCTTCGACCCCTCCTCCTCCACCGAATTACCATCCGTGGGCACGGCTCCTTCAGTCGGTAGCTCTAGGCGCAGCAGCAGTGCCGTGGGTAAGCGCCAGCAGGCGGTGCTCAAACTGCTGAGCTTAGGTGACAAAAGGCACACCGCCCAAGAGCTGTTACAGGGCATCACGGCGCAGACCGATCTGTGGCTGGCACCGCTGAACCTCAAGCCAGGCATGGTTGTGTGTGACAACGGGCGTAACCTGGTGGCGGCTCTGCAACTCGGCAGACTGACACATGTGCCATGCCTGGCCCACGTGTTCAATCTCATAGTTCAGCGGTTCCTCAAGGCATACCCCAATCTGTCTGATTTGCTCACCAAGGTGCGCCGCATCTGTGCGCATTTCCGCAAGTCGAACACAGATGCTGCCACTCTCAGGGCAGCGCAGCGCCGCCTACAACTGCCCGCTCACCGACTGTTGTGCGACGTGCCCACGAGATGGAATTCGACATTAAACATGTTATCCAGAGTTTACCAGCAGCGCAGAGCGATTGTAGACTGCCAGATGTCAACTTCCACCAGAACTGGTAGTCAGGTCAGTCAGATTCCTCAAGTCTACAATGAGGAGTGGACGTGGATGTCTGATATCTGCCAGGTGTTGAGCAACTTTGAGGAGTCAACACAGATGGTCAGCGGAGATGCCGCCATTATCAGCCTCACCATCCCGCTGCTTTGCCTGTTGAAAAACTCACTGCTCAGCATCAAGTCGGAAGCTTTGCGCTTGTCACAAGAGACGGTGGAGGAAGATACGTCGCTTGATAGTCAGAGCACCCTCCGGTCTGTTTCTCAGCGCGTATCAGAGGAGGGGGATGAGGATGAGGAGGAAGAGGAGGAGAATGTCGGCGAGACAGTAGAGGGTACCAGTGCTCATTCCTTAACTCTTGAGCGTGTATGGGCTGAAGAGGAGGACTTGGAGGAGGAGGAGGAGGAGGAAATGGAGAGTCAGGCCAGTGAGGAGAGGGAATTCTTGCGTGTTGGGACTCTGGCGCACATGGCAGACTTCATGTTAGGCTGCCTATCCCGTGACCCTCGCGTTAGAAGAATTTTTTCAAACACCGATTACTGGGTGTTCACTTTCCTGGACCCACGGTACAAGCAGAACCTTTCCACTCTCATCCCTGCAGAGGAAAGGAGTATGAGAGTGAATAGATATCAACAGGCCCTGGTACACAAGCTGAAACAATTCTTCCCATCTGACGCCGCTAGCGGCAGAGGGCATGGTTCTGTGGGCCAAGTAGCGGGGGAGAGGAGCAAGCAGGCAGCCTGTCCAGCACTGGCAGGGGAACGCTCTCCAAGGCCTTTGCCAGTTTTATGTCACCCCAGCAAGACACTGTCACCTGTCCCCAGTCTAGGCAGAGTAGGGGGGAGCTGTACAGAAAGATGGTGAGGGAGTACCTAGCTGACCATACCAACGTCCGTAGCGATCACTCTGCTCCATACAACTACTGGGTTTCAAAGCTTGACACGTGGCCTGAACTGGCGCTGTACGCCTTGGAGGTGCTGGCCTGCCCTGCCGCTAGCGTGCTGTCAGAGCGGGTATTCAGTGCAGCTGGTGGCGTCATCACCGATAAGCATACACGCCTGTCAACTGACAGCGCTGACAGGCTGACGCTTATTAAAATGAACAAAGCCTGGATTTCACCGGAATTCAAATCTCCTTCGGGGGAAAGCAGCTAAAGATTAACATTACTTATGTATCCGATTCCTCTTCTCTACTCCTCCTACTCCTCCTTCTCCTCCATATCGTCTTTGCCTAACGCTGACCAAAAAAACGCCATTTTTCAGAGGTCCAACTGGCACTCTTTTACAACAATTTTTTCAGCAGGGCCCCCTACAGGTCCTCTCTTCAAACAATTTTTCCGGAGGTCCACCTACAGGCCTCTCTTCAAACAATTTTTCCGGAGGTCCACCTACAGGCCCTCTATCCAAACAATTTTTCCGGAGGTCCACCTACAGGCCCTCTCTCCAAACAATTTTTCCGGAGGTCCACCTACAGGCCCTCTCTCATAGTTTGTAAGGCCGAAAAAAGACATCTGTCCATCCAGTTCAGCCTGTTTTCCTACAAGTTGATCCAGGGGAAGGCAAAAAACCCTTTGAGGTAGAAGCCAATTTTCCTCACTTTAGGGGGAAAAATTCCTTCCCGACTCCAGTCAGGCAATCAGAATAACTCCCTGGATCAACGACCCATCTCTAGTAACTATAACCTGTAATATTATTACCCTCCAGAAATACATCCAGGCCCTTCTTGAACTCTCTTAGTGAACTTACCATCACCACCTCCTCAGGCAGAGAGTTCCATAGTCTCACTGCTCTTACCGTAAATAATCCTCTTCTATGTTTATGTACAAACCTTCTTTCCTCCAGACGCAGAGGATGTCCCCTCGTCACAGTCACAGTCCTCGGGATAAATAGATGATGGGAGAGATCTCTGTACTGACCTCTGATATATTTATACATAGTTATTAGATCTCCCCTCAGTCGTCTTTTTTCTAAAGTGAATAACCCTAATTTTGATAATCTTTCTGGGTACTGTAGTCCACCCATTCCAGTTATTACTTTAGTTGCCCTCCTCTGAACCCTCTCCAGCTCTGCTATGTCTGCCTTGTTCACAGGAGCCCAGAACTGTACACAGTACTCCATATGTGGTCTGACTAGTGATTTGTAAAGTGGCAGGACTATGTTCTCATCACGGGCATCTATGCCTCTTTTGATGCAACCCATTATCTTATTGGCCTTGGCAGCAGCTGTCTGACACTGGTTTCTGCAGCTTAGTTTGCTGTTCACTAAAATTCCTAGGTTCCTTTTCCATGTCAGAGTTACCCAATGCTTTACCATTTAGTATGTACTGGTGACTTGCATTATTCCTTCCCATATGCATAACCTTACATTTGTCAGTGTTAAACCTCATCTGCCACTTTTCTGCCCAAGCCTCCAGTCTATCCAGATCCTGCTGTAGCAGTGCACTGTCCTCCTCTGTGTTAATACTTTACACAGTTTAGTGTCATCTGCAAAAATTGATATTTTACTGTGCAAGCTTTCTACAAGATCATTAATAAATATATTGAAGAGAATAGGACCCAATTACAGACCCCTGTGGTACCCCACTAGTGACAGTGACCCAATTCTGAGTATGTACCGTTAATAACCACCCTCTGTTTTCTATCACTAAGCAGTTACTTACCACATACAGACATTTTCTCCCAGGCCAAGCATTCTCATTTTGTATACTAACCTTTTATGTGGTTACCGTGTCAAACGCTTTGGAGAAGTCCAAATATATGACATCCATTGAGTCGGCCGCGGTCAAGTCTAGAACTTACCTCCTCATAGAAACTGATTAAATTGGTTTGACATGACCGATCCCTCATGAAGCCATGCTGATATGGAGTTATTTGCTTATTTTCATTGAGGTACTCCAAGATAGCAT
>ONZH01022969.1:0-11589 GCA_900303285.1 Rhinella marina
TAGTGTGAGTGTCCTGTGCGCCTGGAGGATTCCTGAACCAGAGCGGATGAAGAAGAAGCAGTGAAGAAGTCCCCCACGCAGTTCCAGTGAAGCCTGTGTTAAGGCCAGAGTTAGAATCTGACTTCCCTTTGTGCAAGTACATTAAGAGGGAGTCTATCTATCAGGGATAGGCTGTCTCCTAAGTGGTGAAGAGGACGCAGACACAATGGGACAGATTGTTAGGTGCATCTAGATTAGGGACAGACAACACCGTGCTTGAAATGGCTTCAAAGGGGGGACTGTTATGGATATGAAGACTGAAGATGTGAAGCCATTACAAGATGGCGATGGCTCCGGGACCACTCCTGCTCTTATCTGTAGTTTACATTCTTTAGCTAGACTAGATGCGCAGAAGTGAAACTTTATTTTGCATTACTAACCAATAAAATATACTCTAACCCTCAGGAGAGGATTTACCCCTCCCTGGGGTATATAACCTTTGTACCCACCTCTAATAAACGAGAACCTCTTTGACCCTACAAGGTGTCAGTGTTGTTTCTTCCATGCATGTAAAATCCTAGGATTACTTTAATTTGGAGCAGAGAAACAAACTTTGTGGCTCCCTTTGAGAGCCATCCTTATCAACACCTAAACTCCGGAATATTTCCAGATTATCAGGTCCGGAGATTTACCAGTGTTGGCCTTTCACACGTATAGCTATCACCCCAGAGATGTTCCATGTTGGGTGCGTTCTTACTACAGAGGAAATGTTCCAGGTGCCTAGACAAGGGGTGGGAACTTAGGCATGGCCTACTGGGATTTTCTGGAACATTTACTGCTGTTTTCAAACATGTGCTTACTCGGACATATCCTGGAATTAGTACTAGGGCTCTGGGGAGAAAAAGTCTGGGACTGATATTGCTGATGTGTGTATTCACACATACAGTCCCTCCGGATAAACAGTAGAAAATGTCAGGATTCCACTGTAAGTGTGAATGGGGCTTAAGTGATCTAGCTACTGTTGTAGTAGCTATATTAGGTTTAAATGAGGAAGTGGACGCCTCTCAATTTTGCCTAAGATTGGGTACTTTAGGGAACATAAATCTTCAAATGATTTTTTATTAACCTTGCTACAGGGGCATCAACCCGAGGTACATCTTGCCAAGTCGACACTCCCTGATCATTAAATGAGTATTTTCTTTGAACTGATCTAGGAATATGGACTTTTTTTTTCAACCAGGTTTTCTCTTTTTATCAATTCTTTTACACAGTCCTGTATAGGGAACATGCTCTGTATCTTCTACTTTAAACAATGGGTTCCCAGCAAGATTTTCAGAGGAAGAATCAAAATCCTCTATTAAGCCTTCTTCCTCCGAATCTGACTCAGTAGAGTCCGTCTCTACCATCTGAACTTTTCTCTGCTTGGTTGAACTAGGTATAGATTTCATAAGCTGTTCTACAGAGGAACGAACCTCCATTTTGACCAGATTCTGTATGTTCTGGAAGAGAGATAGGGAATCTTCCACTACCACTCTGTCCAAACATGCTTGACAACAGACTTTGGGGAGAGATGGGCTTAATTTCTTTTTGCAAATCCCACACTCTCTGCCCTTTGTCTTGTGGGTGGCTTTGCTTGGAGGCTCTTTAACCTGCATTAACACATAGCCCACAGTAAAACCGTATAGAATAAAAAACAATCTCCTACCAGGAGATGGTGGGGTACAACCCCTCTTACCCCACAGGAGTACCATACTAGATTCAGAATGCTGCTCCTGCCATTCTGTGCGCAGTGGTCCATCCCCCTCTTTGCATAATTTCCAGCTGAAAGGGGTTCTTTGGGAAGGGATCAGGTCACTATACAGCAACCTGCCACTCTTCTGCTGCTCCCTTCCATTTCGGCCGGCCGGCGTCTCCTTTTGAACGGCGTGCACCACCCGCCATGTTTCTGGCTCCTCACCCTTCCTTTATCAGCGTGGAACACGCGCCTCACATCCGGCACCCCTACTGCCAGAAACAGGGCCTGCCAGCACACACGCCACCCGACATGCAAGAGGAGGAAGATTCCCATCCCCCACCGGAACACCGTCCGGCTGCAGGCCTGAAGGAACATGAGGCAGCCATCAGGACTCCCCCCATGGCAAGAAAATAGGAGACCAACCGGACTTCACAGCGGCTCCTAGTGGAGTCTTACACCGTTAGGTAATCTCTACTGGGTATATCCAAAAACCCTAGAGCCTACTAAATAGATCCGGGAAAGATCCACTCCCCTATCCTATGGAAAGGAAACAGGAAGAAACTGAGGAATGGAGAGAGGAGGATCCTTTTAAAGATCTGGGAAGTTCCTGTTTCCTGTCCGGAAGGGGGAGGATCTCTCACAGGTGCTGTCATAGGGTGTAATGAAAATAATATAGTAGCATTGCTATCTATGTCTAGATGTGCCCTCCCTGAATAAATTAGATGGTTAAGAAGCCCATTTTGCTCTGCCTATGATGACACTCTATGCTTGGGCTCTGACAATGATATAGGCTAAAGGTGTTGGTCACTTTCTAGCTACTTGTGACTAATGTGTATATAAGATGAAAATATGGCACTTGCTAATATAGTCTTTGTTGATATTCTGTACTGTTTGCTATATTTCATAAACCATGTCCCCTTGTTAGGCAAATCTTGAGTGCTGTCCACAGAAAGGTCCTGTCCATAAGATGACCACTCTAAAATTCCTACAGTCCAAGGGCAGATGACAGGTGCAGTGTATTTGAATGGAGGAGACATCATATGGCGGTGATTTGCCAGGTCACATGATCCTCCATCAGCAGCCATTTTATGGACAGGACCCTCTATGGACAACACAAAAGACTTGGCAAACAAGGGGGCATTTACTTATGAAATATAGAAAATAGCACAAAGGCCAAAACAAAAGCCATATTAGTAAGTACCATATAATCAGCTTACAAACACATTGGTCAAATAGGTTTTCCAGCACTCCTTGTGATAAGCTTTAAAAAGTAAAAATTGTTATAGACAATCCATTAAAAACATGAATGCGCACCGTTTCAATCCCCTTTTCCGTCTCAATCATACTATGATTAGGAGCCCAAGAGGTTTTGAAATACTTAAGAGTTTTTTTCTATTAGTTGTGCACATTCAGGTTTTTAATTAATTGCCATTATTTTTTTTACCTTTTAATCTGATCATAAGGAGTGCTGAAGAAACTATTTATAATTTTGTTCATTTGTATCATTGACATTGAAAATCCAATCTTGTATTGTGACACCAAACTGAAATAATCTATCTCCTGTCGGTCCCAGATCTCTATGACCAATGCAAGGGAATAAAGAGGTAACTAAATGAAATGAACACATCTTTTTTATATTTTTGTCGGAAACTGCTGAGACATTACTTAAAGGGGTTATCCCATGAATAATGTAAAAAATGAAACTCAGACATCATATAGGACATAACAACCTCTTTCTAACAAAGCTAGAACCAATCCTGTACCTCACATGGATCCAGAGATCTCTACATTCATTGTTCTACTAGATTTATATCGAGCTGGCAGCTCAAGAGGATTGTCTGTTCTGCTGCAGCCAAGGGGGCGTGTCTCATTTCTCCCTATCAAAGCTCAGGAGGCAGTTGAAGGATGAAACTGAGCATGTGCAGCCTTCTCAGTGAGCAGGTCAAAGAAATAAGAAAAAAAAACAAATTGTAGGTGGTGCTATACAGATACATTTTATTAAATAACTCAATGGCTATGCCAAATTTTTTATTATATGCAATTACAAGAGTATTCAGATCCAGGCGCTGGTTTGAAAACTGTAGAATATTTTTTGTGGGACAACCCTTTAAGCACTGGGCACCAGGGATGATCTAGCACCTTCATTTCTCAACCATCAGAGAAGATGGCAATAAGAAGGAAAATATAAAGCAGTTGGTGATTAGTGTGTTGGTACACAAAAAATGTCCCAATAATTGCTCCCTATGTGCAGATTTCATATAGTATAATTGTTTATGATTTCAAAATCCACACAGTACAATGTCAGCTTATTTGAATGATAATGCATAGATTCCAATTTCCATAGAACTTGTCAAAGTTAAGATATCACACAATCCGAATGCTAAGTAGGGTGTCACGAATCAGCGGGTGTGGGCCCACTGTGCCTCATGCCCTACCTCCTCTAAGAGCATTATCTAAGTGAACCCCTCGATCTTCACAATACCCCTGATGGTGGGAATAGACTTTCTGAGGGAGCACCAGGTCGCTACCTCTTGAGGAGGATTGGAACATGAGGCAGCTGGTCTAAGCGGACCAGGAGGTACCTGCGAAGGTACCAGAGGTACAGCGGTGGTCGGATGGCCGGGTCATTACCAGGAGCAACAATGTAGAACTGAAGGCTGAGGCAGAGGCGAAGTCAGACAGGCAATGGGTCAGGGCAAGCGGCACAGGTACAAGTCAGGCAATCCGGGTCGGCAGCGAGAGAGACAATGCAGGCAGGCAGGGATCAGGCGGGTAGCAGAATCCGGTAACACAAGCAGAAGTCAGGAACGCAAACAGGAACAAGCACAACCAAAGGCAAGACACAAAGACCTTGACATTGAGGCATCTGGGAAGAGGGCTGAGCCACTTATATATGATCAGGAGGGCCAGGGTTGGTCAACAAGGTCACATGATCCAACCCACATGATCCAACATGGTCACATGGTCCAACCTGCTTTGGCCCAGAGGGAGTGATGCAAGGAATAAGGATGTTGTAGCCACGGCTGAATGGAAACTCTGGAGCGGATCAAAGAGCAACAGCACTTACGCAGACAGAGCCCAGGACTGCAGCGGTGAACGGGAAACACAGGCAGCAGATCATTGCTGAACACGACGCCCAGGACCATGGCGGTAAGCAGGGGAACAGCGGCGCACAGCAGCCGCTATTACATAGAGGTTCAATCACCAATGTCTCTGTGCTAGTGGCTATACATTTGAGATAGACTTCACCTGATAACTATTTTGCTCTACTCCATTGTGAACATTACTTCGATATGGAGAGTAGAATAAACTGTAAGACCCATCTAATATGAATGATACCTTTATGGTAAGAGGAAGGGTTGTGACAAAATCATTGGATGGCAGAAGATCTGAGAGGGAGAAGGGAGTTCAGGACTTATGAACTCAAATAATTGTTGGCTTAGTGCTACAGGTATGGCTGACAAGATATATGAGGTAATTTATCAAGTTGGTTTCATTTTCCAAAAGAGCTGTCCAAAATGAAAGGTGGAATCTGATAGGTTTCTATGGGCAACTAAGCCAGTTCTACTTTATACCAGTTTGATAAATTACCCCATTTAGTTTATTTGCAGGTGACAGAAGGCAGCAGAAGTATGGGAGTTTTGGGATGAAGGTGTGCATTTTGGAGATTAATTTGATACGTCTAATTACTAGTGATGATCGAGCACTCGGGTGCTCTGGCCGAACACTAAGTGGTGCTCGAGTGCTCGGCCGAGCACCCGAATATAATGAAAGTCAATAGGAGAAGACCGGGCACCCCTTGCTCTGCAGAGGGGAGGGTGTCTGGTCCATAGGGAAATGTCAGAAAATGGTGGAAACACCACAGAAATGGTTAGGGAACAGCATGGGGAGGATGACTGGATGCATCTTGGACACCGAAGTCGCTGCTATTAAAGATGATGTCCACTATTGACTATGACTATTACGCCACTTTTACGGAATGACAAAAATACCCCCCCCCAAAACCCAAGATAACATCGATTTTACAGGAAATATTGTTAGGAAATATAGATTTACTTGTACATTAAGCACAAGTGCTGCCAAAAATTACACGGATGAGGCACTACCATACAACTGGTATATCATATAAAGGAGGGCCTCATTTACATTGTGGTTTAATTGTGGGACTCCGACACTCATAAAGCCTATGCACTAAGTGAAAGGGCTGCCAAAAATTAGAAGGAACAGGCACTCCAATACACCCTTTATTACACATAAAGGAGGGCATCAGAGACACCCATGAAAAATTATCATTTTGTAAGGCTAGAGAACTAATGCTGAACTGGTGGTCAGCAAATGCGGTGTACCAGACATGCTTTGCGCAAGCTGTCGCGCTCTGAACACCCTTGAGGGCCGGGGTACCCTTCATCCGCTTCCCGCAGGAAGGGGGGATTATGCAGAGCCCTTCCCAGGTGCCAGTAGCGAGGCGGCTGGTGGCTGGGCACACCGACCACAGTTGGGCAAAAACTCCCAGGGTGTACTGGGAGATGAATGCAGTGTTATAGCTAGTGACTAGAGCAAGGTCAAAAACGTAAACCAGGACACGGGAACCAGCAGAACACCAGTACCAAAGCTGAAGTAGATAACCAGAGAAAAATACTCACCAGATAGCTTAGTTCCAGCACTGCAAGTAACTGAAATAATCAGCAATGTGTGAGAGCAAACAGCTAGTTTAACCCCTTGACGCTGCAGGTTGTTTTGGCCTTAAGGACCAGGCCATTTTTAGCAAATCTGACATGTCTCACTTTATATGGTGATAACTAGGGATGAGCGAACCGAACCGCAACAAACCAGATTCGTTACGAACTTTGCCAAAAGTTCTTAAGAATCTGGTTAAAACAACAACGGCGACGCAAAACTGTACTTTTTTCACAGAATAGACCAGGATGCAAGGGATTATTACTCCTATAATCCATTGTATCCAGGTTTTCTGGTGACAGCACTAAAAACACACAAAAGCATACATCCATTGGGTTGGGCGCTGCACTCGGTTAGGACATCAAACTGGTGTAACAAAGATATATATATATGTCTCGCCAACAGCCATAGGACCAGATTCAACAGGTTTGACACCAGAGTAGTTGCGTCAATTTGTAAAGCGAGTGCCAGTGAGGTGTCCATTTCATGAAAATTGGACACGTATTTTTGGATAATTGAACTGGCGTAAAGCCTTCTTGAATCTGTGCCTTTTTAAATGTCCTTTCTTCACCTCATGGATTCTGTGGGTGAGGTTGTCTGTCTATTTAACCGTATTCGTATCCTACTAGACTAGCTGTAATGGTAGAGGGGTTTTTTTTAACGTTGACTGTCCTGTGCTGAACTCTACATCAAAATTTTGTCATGTATAAAAACTGATTTTTACAAGGTTGCATATTCTTAGCTTCCAACTTCAGTTCTCTGTACTAGGCCCTTCTGGGTCCAAAAGAATACTGCTCCTACTAATGCCCCCACCGTCAATTGTCTATTTGGAAACATACTGGGTGCAATCAAGAGCTGCTGAAGCTGCCTCCTCAACTTGTCTCTTCTCAACAATACTGGCCTGGGTGCAATCAAGTGCTGCCGCCTCCTCCTCCGTCAATTGTCTGTTCTCAACCATACTGGGTCCAATACAGTACTATTACTGCTGCTGGTTCCACTGTCAAATGTCTGTTTTCCACCCTACTGGGTCCAAGGCAATGCTGCCGGTGTTGCAAACTTGCACTTTGTGTCCTATGTCCCGTGTAATCACTTACACCTTGGCTAATGTGTACCTGTTCTGGGGTGCACAAGGTCTAATTAAATGGTACGCCTGTCTGTCTTCTGACCTGTGATGTCACTGAGACCGCATCGACTTCAACGCAGCCTATTCTTGGGCTGGTGCCACGATCTACCGTGTGTTTTTGGTGCTCTGGCATGACATGAACTGCTCCAGCGGACATCTTCAATGCTGTCAAATGTTGTCGACCTGGCTGAGGTTTCACTATTTTTGCACTTTGATTTTTTCCACTTTTTTTATTGTAATAGCAACTGCAACTAAATGAAACTATACCCTATGAGACTCCCACTATTGTAGCTGCAATTATTCAGCCGTTATAGCAAGGTTCGTTTTAGGTTCGGTTCGTACGAATCCGAACTTCACGAAAGTTCGCTGAATCGAACCAAACCGAACTTTTCAAAAGTTCGCTCATCCCTAGTGATAACTTTAAAACGCTTTTATCCAGGCCATTCTGAGATTGTTTTCTCGTCACTTATTGTACTTCATGACAGTGGCAAATTTGAGTCAAAATATTTTTGTTTTCGTTACCAAAAATTTTCAAAAATTAGCAAATTTCCAAATAACAATTTTTCTACTTTTAATATACATAGTAATACCTCCAAAAGTAGTTATTACTTTACATTCCCTATGTGTCTATTTCAGGTTGGATCATTTTGAAAATTACATTTAATTTTTTTGGGACGTTAGAAGGCTTAGAAATTTAGAAGCAAATCTTTAAATTTTTTACAAAATTTCCAAAACCCACTTTTTAATGGACCAGTTCAGGTCTGAAGTCACTTTGTGAGGCTTCCATCATAGAAACCACCCAAAAATGACCCCATTTTAAAAACTACAACCCTCAAGGTATTCAAAACTGATTTTACAAACGTTATTAACCCTTTAGGTGTTCCACAAGAATTAAAGGAAAATGTAGCCAAAATTTCCGAATTTCACTTTTTTGGCAGATTTTCCATATAAATCATTTTATTCCGAGAATAAAGCAAGGGTTAACTGCCAAACAAAACTCAATAATTATTACCCTGATTCTGTAGTTTACAGAAATGCCCCATTTGTGATCGTAAACTGCTGTACAGGCACACGGCAGGGCGCAGAAGGAAAGGAACGCCAGGGCAGATTTCACTGGAAAAATTTTAAGTTGCCATGTCACATTTGATGCACCCCTAGAGTAGGAAACTCCAAAAAACTGACCCCATTGTGGAAACTACGGGATAAGTTGGCAGTTTTGTTAGTACTAGTTTAGGGTACATACGATTTTTGGTAGCTTTATATTACACTTTTTGTGAGGCAAGGTAACAAAAACTAGCAGTTTTGGCATTGTTTTTATTTTTTGTTATCTACAACATTCATCTTACAGGTTAGCAGACCGTTACGGACGCGGCAATATCTAATATGTATACTTTTTTAAATTTATTTAAGTTTTACACAATATTTTTGAAGCACAGAAAAAAAATCATGTTTTAGTGTCTCCATAGTCAGAGAGCTGTCATTTTTTTTAATTTTTTGGACGATTGTCTCAGGTAGGGGCTAATTTTTTGTGGGATGAGATGACGGTTAGATTGGTACAATTTTTGGGGGCATGCGCTTTTTTGATCGCTTGGTATTACATTTTTTGTGATGAAATGTGACAAAAAATGGCTTTTTTTAGACAGTTTTTAGTTGTTTTTTTTTACGGTGTTCACCTGAGGGGAGAGATCATGCTTAATTTTCGTAGAGAAGGTTGTTACGGACATGACAATACTTAACATGTATACTTATTTTTATTTACTTTTTACACAATAATATCATTTTTAAAACAAAAAAAATCATGTTTTAGTGTCTTCATAGTCAGAGAGCTGTAGTTTTTTTTAATTTTTTGGGCGATTGTCTCAGCTAGGGGTTCATTTTGGGTGACAAAAATGGCTGTTTTGGTATAGCTTTAAAAAAAATGGCTGTTTTGGTATAGCTTTTTTTTTTTTTTTTTTTTTTTTTAATTTGTGTACACCTCGGACCATGTGATGCTTTTATAGAGCCGGTCGATACGGACGCGGCGATACCTAATATGTGTACTTTTTTTTTCTTTTTTTTTATTTTTTACTTCATTTGGGGAAAAAGGGCGCTTTTTTTTACTTTTTTTAACTTCTTTTGAACTTTTTTTTTTACACTTTTTTTACTTTCTTTTTAAATTTTTTTTAAAAATTGGGTGACCCACTGATGCCGATCTGACCGTTCAAAAAATTTAAGGGTGACCCGCAGATGCCGAGCTGACCGTCCAAAAAATGTTATTCTTAATGTGACATCTTGCCGAAGAGCAGACCGTAAAAAAGAATTTAAGTAATCCATAGAATGTATCAAGGTGATAAAAAGTCCTCCATATATGTCCTACAGATACAGGACACAAATCAAATGTGGGCCCGCATGATGAGTGACTCAGATGTATGCCAGATAGAAAAACAATTTCTGAATTGATACAGTAATCCCGTACATTTATGCTGCACTTTAAACAAATTTAACTCCCCCAAGAAAATATTAAAACTTCAACCGTGTGAAAAAGGGAATGCCCAAAATGACTCTCAGGCAGTGACATGACATACTGAAGGCTCCAGTTTTGCCTGGACTGTGACAAAATGGAGGTATTGATGCAGTAATCCAAGAAAGCTTGGAGTTTGATCTTGAGATCGAGCTGGCGGTCTGCAGGGAGATGAGCTACCACCTGTCAGAGCTCCTGTTTCTCAGCGCCTCCCTGATGCTCTTCGCTGAGTGTCTCAGGGGCCGGAATCGTTAACTTAAAAAATTCAAGTGTTCAAACCTGGCCGGGTCGCCTCAATACTTGAGCTATGAATAATGGAATAGGACTCCATGCTGCTGCCAAGCTGACCGTCCAAAAAAATTAAGGGTGACTCGTAGATGCATGCACTTTGCAGTTAAAACTTACTGTAGTCTTACTTTTGAAGCTTTATATTTTTCCCACAAAAAGCTTCTTTATAAATCGCACTGATATGTAGAAAGCTGTAGAAAAATACGAAGATAAGACTGTTTTATATATTTATCTGAATTGGATATACACAACCTCAGCACTACAGATGATTGAAAATCGAAAGCCATGTCCATGTTAGTTAGTTGTTTTATCAATTTTTTTGGTCCTATTTTTTGGTTATTTTTTTTAAATACATTATTTACTTTTGCTATAATAATATCAAAATCTGTATGTTTTTGCAAAGTATTTATAAACCAAAAAATTAATGTGTATCTCAGTTCAAATGTCTATTTTTGTTCTTTTACACTTTGTAAACGATTATGTGCACAATAGGCTATGACACATATTGTAGCTTGCCGACAAGATAATAATGTAATATAATTAATGTCACAAATCAATACTTGTAGATTGATCAGAATTAACCCCTTCAACCCCGGGCCTGTTTTCACCTTTCTGCCCAGGCCATTTTTTCCAAATCTGACATGTGGCACTTTATGTGGTAATAACTTTGGAACGCTTTTACTTATGCATGCCATTCTGAGATTGTTTTCTCGTCACATATTGTGCTTCACGACAGTAGTAAATTTTTGGCAAATATTTCATTTTTATTTTTTAAAAAATACCAAATTTACAAAAAATTTGGAAAAATTTCCAAATTTCCAAATTTCAATTTCTCTACTTTCAAAATACATAGTAATACCTCCAAAAATAGTTATTATGTTACATTCCCCATATGTCTACTTTATGTTGGCATCATTTTATAAATGTCATTTTACTTTTTTAGGACGTTAGAGGGCTTAGAAGTTTAGAAGCCATTTTTCAAATTTTCACCAAATTTTCCAAAACCATTTTTTTAAGCACCAATTCAGATATAAAGTGATTTTGAGGGGCATACATACTTACATAATGAAACCCCCCATAAACGACCCCATTTTAGAAACTACACCCCTCAAATTATAAAAAACTGCTGTTACAAACTTTGTTAACAGCAAACTAAACCTCAATATACATTGCTCTGATTCTGCAGTTTACAGAAATACCCCATATGTGGTGGTAAACGTCTCTATGGGTTTGTGGCAGTGGTCAGAAGGAAAGGAGCGCCATATGGATTTTGGAGGCAGATTTTGC
>ONZH01022970.1:0-21028 GCA_900303285.1 Rhinella marina
CTTATTGCATCTAGCACTGCCTGTACTTTACAGAGGTGACTTCCCCAGTCTGCACTAAACACAACCACATCGTCTAGGTAAGCTGCTGCGTAACTACTATGGGGTCTCAAAATCAGGTCCATCAACCTCTGGAATGTTGCTGGTGCTCCATGCAAACCAAACGGCATGTTCTTATACTGGAACAAACCATCCGGGGTGGAAAAAGCGTTTTTTTCCTTGGCGCTATCTGTTAAGGGAATTTGCCAATACCCTTTGGTGAGATCCAGAGTCGTCATGTATCTGGCCCTACCTAGTTTCTCGATCAATTCGTCAACCCTGGGCATGGGATATGCATCAAATTTGGAGATTTCATTTAGTTTCCTAAAATCATTGCAAAATCACCAAGTCCCGTTTGGTTTGGGAATTAACACTATTGGGCTGGACCACTCACTTTGCGACTCTTCAATTACCCCCAGTTCCAGCATACGTTTCACTTCGATCGAGACTGCTTCCCGACGGGCCTCCGGTATTCTATAGGGTTTAAGGTTTACTTTTTTCCCTGGCTCAGTAACAATATCATGTTTGACCAGGTGGGTCCTCCCTGGTAGGTCCGAGAACATCCTTTTGTTTCTCTGCAGGAACTGTTTTACTTCCTGCTGTTGGGCCACGGAGAGGGTGTCTCCTATTTTAATTATGGGGGCTGGATGTGGTGACCTACTACCCTTGGGACTGGCAGCGACCTACGACTCCCTCTCATTCCAATGTTTCATTAAATTTACATGATACAATTGGTATTGTTTACGTCTTCCTGGTTGATGTACCTTATAATTTACTTCTCCGACCTTTTCCACTACCTCATAAGGACCTTGCCATTTTGCCAAAAATTTACTTTCAACTGTTGGCACCAATACTAACACCCTATCGCCCGGGTTGAATTGCCTGATTTTTGCTGCCCTGTTATACACTCTACATTGGGCCTCTTGCGCCTTTTGCAAGTGCTCTCTAACAATGGGCAAGACCTTTTCAATTCGATCCTGCATTTGCGCCACGTGTTCAATAACACTTTTATATGGGGTGGCCTCAGCTTCCCAGGTTTCCTTTGCCACATCTAACAGACCCCTTGGATGCCGACCATACACCAGCTCAATAGGTGAGAAACCTGTAGAAGCCTGTGGCACTTCCCGAACGGAGAACATCAGGTAGGGTAGAAGACAGTCCCAATCACGACCGTCTTTTTCCACTACCTTTTTTAGCATATGCTTCAGGGTCTTATTAAACCTCTCGACCAACCCATCCGTTTGAGGATGATACACTGAGGTACGTATGTGTGTCACTTTCAACAACCGACACAGCTCCTTCATTACCCTCGACATAAACGGGGTGCCTTGGTCGGTTAGGATTTCCTTTGGGATCCCTGTCCTAGAGAACATAAAGAACAACTCACGTGCAATACTTTTAGACGCTGTGTTTCTCAAGGGAACCGCTTCCGGATATCGGGTGGCATAGTCTACCACTACAAGGATGTACTGGTGTCCCCGGGCCAACCGTACAATAGGCCCTATTAAATCCATCCCTAACCTCTCGAACGGTACCTCGATGATGGGGAGGGGTATCAGGGGACTGCGAAAATGCTTCACAGGTGCCGTTATCTGGCATATCGGGCAGGATTTACAGTACTCCTCAACCTCCTGGTATACCCCCATCCAATAAAACCTCCTGAGAACCCTCTCTTGGGTCTTCTCAGTTCCTAGGTGTCCCCCTAGGACATGGCTATGTGCCATATCAAGCACTTTGCGTCGGTAGGACTGAGGGACCAGTAACTGCTCAACGATTTCCAGGTCTTTCTTGACCACTCTATACAGGAGATTATTATTTATAGCAAAGTGAGGAAATTGCTGATCAGCCCCTGGTCTTTGGGGAACACCATTAACAACCACTACATTTTCCTTGGCATGTCTAAGGGTATCATCCTTCAATTGGGCGGTGCCAAAGTTATCTCTGGTTACCTCTAACTCGGGTATTTCTCGTGGGGTGGGGTAAACATCATCTTCCCCCGCTAAGACCTGTAGTGGAGATGTCTCTTCCTCTTCCTTGGGGTCAGTATTAATACTATCCTCCGGCGGAGGCTCCTGGTCTCCTTTTGCTACAGTCCCATTGCCCCACAATTCCCAAAACAGAGGAAAATCCCGCCCCAAAATTACGTTATGCATAAGGGTTTTTACCACACCCACATCATATTCCACTATTCCCTGTGGCGTCTCTATTTTTGCGAGGGCCACAGGATACCTCCTGGTATCACCATGAATACATATTACATTCACAAATCGATCGGGTATATAGGTTCTGGGTACAAGGCTGGCATGTACTAATGTCACCAGACTACCCGAGTCTAGCAAAGACGTAACCAGACAGCCGTTCACTACCAGTTTGCACACTTGTGGCTCAGTCTCTAGTCCCAGGGTAGCCACACACGATGGGGCTGCAAACAGGGATTGGCGTCGGCTGTAGTTACATTCCATAGCCTCCGTGGCCAATGGACACTGGGCCATGACGTGACCAAAGTCCCGGCACCTCCAACATTGGACCTGCCCTGGTCTCCTAAACATGGAGTCTTTCCTGGGGCCTGGGGTTTCTTTGTCATCCCCTTTTGCCAAAGGACGTCGTTTGCCAATTGTGGCCCGACCATTCCCTGAGGACACCGGGTGGGTGGGCCCATCCTGGAGATTTACCTCTGTGGCGATAAACCTCTCCACTAGCTCCACTAGATGGTCCGCCCCCTGGGGGTCTCCATGGCCAACCCAACGCTGCAACTTACTGGGGAGGGCCCGGGAAAAAAGGTCGACGACCACCCTTTCAACAATCTGTGCTGGAGTGCAGATATCTGGTTCCAGCCATTTTTTTACCAGATGGAACAGATCAAACATTTGGGACCGAGGAGACCGATCTGACTGGTATGCCCAGGCCCTGACCCTTCGGGCACGAACCGCAGCCTTGACCCCCAAACGAGCAAGAATTTCAACTCTCAGTTTTGCATAGTCTCAAACATCTTGCTCGCTGAGGTCATGATAGGCTTTCTGGGGTTCACCTACCAGGTAGGGTGCAAGTACCGCTACCCACTGTTCTGGGGGGAGTTTCTCCCTTTGGGCTGCCCTCTCAAAAATTGTAAGAAGTCTCAACATCGTCCTCGGGAGTCATTTTTTTGAAGTGAGCGTTGCACGACCTCCCTGGCACCCCAGCTCGCAGGGCCTCTCACCGACGGGGCCTCAGAATGTGCCAACACCACCTCTTTTAATAACGCCATCTGTTCCAGCATTAGACGGGTGGTTTGTTCCTGGGACTGGCGCTGCTGCTCCAAGGCACGTTCTTGGGCCTGCACCAGAGTTTTTACTACCTCCTCCATAGGGTGGGTTTGTGACTGCATGGTAGGTAGAGACTTCACCCAGGACATCAACAGTACACTATACAACTCCTACCAGAATCTTCGTGAATCCGCCGATTCACAAGCAATGCTTATCGGAGTGGCTGCAGAGTTTTCGTGGACCCGCCGATCCACAGGCAAAAATCCCTTGAAGCAATCCTTAGCGTCTATACGTGTCACGTCGTTGCCCTTAGCAACAGCTCACAATGCCCACATCCTCCACCACTGTAAAGCTCAGGAGCGTGGTAGGGCAGTGTAGCAGTGACACAGACGCGGCAGTCCAGATAAAGTAACGTAAGGATTTATTTCAGCTCCAAAAAGATTAAACAACAAAACAGAAATAACACCAAAACGTTCGCCTGGCTTGGCTCTTACAGTAATTGGGCGCCCCTGCCTCAGGGTCCCAGGGGTGCTGGCAATGCTCAGCTCTCTTACCAGCCTGCCGACTGCTCGTGTCCCTCAGCAATGTCCTTTTCAGGGAGAGAGACATAATCCTGGTTCCTTCAGGCTTTTATGCACCTATAACGAGGCACCCTTTCTCAGCTGAGTGGACTGAGTCTCCCACACTCTCTGTACTGAAGCGGGAGTGGGAGTGGTGAGCCCCACTTCCAACCTGTTCACCACTCCAACAAAGCCGGCCCAGAATTTACCATTTACCAAGGGTTCAGCAACTAGGCTGCTGAACAAAATGACATTATCCGACTTTTAATATCTCGCCCAGCTAAGCTTTCTGGGCGAGATATACACTCCCTCTAGTACAATTCCTGCTGTCTGCGTACATTATTTAATGTGTTAAAAATGAAGACGAAGACCACCATGACATGTAAATTGCTAAATATATCAGTTTGTTTAGCATTTTTGATTATTTTATTGAGTTCAGCTTAATATACAGGTAACTAGATACGATAAAGAGTTTAGACACAGGACCTCTATGGTTCCATTGGGCAAAGTTATTTAAAAGCAGTGTTGGACCGAAAAAAGTCATAATGGCACATTTGTTTGTTTTGTTGAATCCATTTGACACAGGGGTGGTGTGAAGTAAATGACGCACAAGGAAATTCTAAAACTTACTCCACCCCATCTATGGCTTAAATTGTCATAGACTGAGTTATTTTGGATTGAGTAAAAAACCCATGGACTGAGTTATATGGAACTGACTATATTTTGAAACTGAGTTATTTCTTTTAGAATACATATATGCAACTGTTCACGTTTGTTTTCAATTCTATCTTTCCTAAGTGCAGGATGCATCAGCTATTTAACAGAGCCAGGACTGACAACTTCAGCAGTGCCCAGGTGCTGCCCAAGTTAACCACACCAGGTGTGGTAAAATAAAGCTTTTGGTGGCCTGTCTGCCACCCAACAATAAAAAAAAGACTTTAACCACTGGTCTGCCATCCTGAAAAAGGCCTTGCTGCTCGAGCTACTGTTGTCCAAGGGTGGACCGCCAAGGAAATCGTCTGTGCAAGACTTCCTGCAGTACACCAACTAACCAGCAGGGCTGACGACTTTGTACAACTTACCGACCAGTAAGGGGGAGGAGCTCCCAGTGGCAAAGCTCCTCCCACAGACAAGGTTATGAACTGTTCTACAATCACTTAAAGGGGGCTCTAAAACCTACACTTAGAATTGTGATCACAGAGAAAGGTGGGCATAAGAGAATGTGCTAGACAAAATTACAAAGACTGAGTTTTTATGAGAGTAACAGAAAACTAGGAAAAATTCTAAGTTGATGAGAGGAGGAGTCCAAAGTCACCAGAGACTGTTTTTAAGAAGATCAGGAGCAAAGAAGAATTTTATGAAAGAGACTCTTGTTAGTCCAACATACATAGAATTTTTGTTTTGTTTTTTTAGAAGCCCAGTGGTACCAGAGTGGTTTCATGTTGTATTCTTAAATGAATAGGGTTGATGGATTATGTAGAATAGGTTATCGTACTTAAGTTGTAGATACCTTTATGGAATTTACTTTGAAACTAGGAAGGAACCATTGCATATATATGATTTGCAATGTCATTCGTTTATTGATAGCTATATGTTGTATCCAATGTATTCCCTCTTTATATATGACCAAAATGATTTCAAATGATCGAGGGTGGATTAAAGTGTGAAGATGTAGTTTCTGACCATTCGGAATCCATTTTGTTTCTGGCCAGTTATGTAGGCCTTTTATACCAAAATGATTTCAAATGATCAAGGGTGGATTAAAGTGTGAAGATATAGTTTCTGACCATTCGGAATACATTTTGTTTCTGGCCTGGGAAACAGTATAGTTTCAGGTTATTTTCAGAAAATGGCCTGAGAAACTTCAGGTTGTTTTGGGAAGATAGTTTCAGGTTGTTTTGAGAAGGTGGCCTGAGAAACATCAGGTTGTTTTGGGATTCTGACTCGCTGCGGACCTGAGAACTGGCCGCTCCAGGGTCTGCAGATGAACAACACGTACACAGTGACAATTATACAGCGCATGTGCTGGCTACGTTCCACTAGGGAATGAAGCTCTTTGTTTAATTGGTATATAGCTGTAACCCTTCAGGAAATAAGGCAGAAGCTCATCCTACGGGGGGACGCCTCGTGTAGGGACCGGTGTTTTCCCGATCGGTGTTTTCGCTGAAAGGGCTTCCCAGCTGATGTCGCTGTCAGATGATGATAACTCAATCGGTGATGTATGTACCTTCATTCTGGATGTAGTCAGGACTCCAGATGAAGTGTTGATATAATTGTGTATTATGTTCTATCCTTTGTGTATAAATAAGTGCAAAAGAAGGACATTATATCACTATATGTATACACTACTTATTATATTTAATAAAATCATATTCCTTTGAAGTGTAGCTGCAGTTCAGTTAAGAGTCTCTCTTTAAAGAGTATCCAAACCTGAAGTCTTGCTCTTATCAGCAAAACAATATGCTATTTATAAGCCATAGTATCCACCACTGGAGACTAGGTGGAGCTATTTTCACTCCTCCCATAAGGAGGAGTTAGCCAGTGTAACCCAGTGAGTGTAGTCTGAGACAGGAAAGAGAGCTGATGCAAAATGTAAGAGCTGACTGTAAAGCCATTCCTGGAACAAGTACCAACCAGGGCAGGGCCAGAAAGACCAGTAAAAAAACAAACAAACAAAAAAAAAAACACCTTTATTTGCTTGCGAAGCAGGGCGGATGAAGGTAGGGAGAATAGGGCTACATTTTTTGGAGAATTGCTGTTGTAAAACAACCATTACGTTTCCATTGCCATGTGTTCAGTTTTCTTCCGATGCTTGCACACATGTAAAGCAGTTGATCACTTGCATAAAATATCCATATCTCACAGAGGACACTGTGGGTGTGTATGCTGTTAACAATAACCCATTAGAAACGGGTGCAAATCACAGTATGACATGTAGGGTCCACCATGTGGTTCATTGCTTAAAAGAGAAATGTTACACACCATTCCTGAATTCTTAAACAAGTCAGAGAAGTGCAGTGCAAAGATTTCTTTAAAAGAATATCTTGACCTATTATTTACCTGTGCAGCATCTGCAAAAACTGTGGAAAAATGCCTTTGTGAGCATCTACCAGTACATTGCATGCTGAAAACTGTGTGCTCCAACTCGTTTGCTGTTAACTTGGCCTCGCTATTCTCTGCACTGCTACACTGCACAAACATCAGCAACTGCACAAAGGGACCCTGCCTTGCTCCTCATTGCAATGTTCAACATTGTTCACAATGTTCAGCTCAGAACCCGGACATATGCCCATTTTTATCCAGGCAGCCCCTCTAATATAAGAATCGGAGCATTTCTTGCTCTCCCTCGTTCCTGAGCTGGATCACGCAGGGCAAGAGCTTTTTTTGTTTGTATTTTTACACTGCTAGACGAAGGCTTCCAACTAGCATCATTGCGGGTGATGTCACCGGCACTGATAGGCAGTCTTCCATAATGTTCCATACTTCATTGCTACTACTGCTACCAAGCTGATGCTCCTCCTACTGCCACTACTACTACCGCTACTCAGACACACTTCTCCTGCCTTGTCCATCGGGTTCCATATTGTGCTCCTACTGCTGCCACTACTACCTCCAGTACTACCCTTATATAACTGCACATCTCCTGTTTTGTCTGTAAGATTCCATACTGTATTGTGACCACAGCTTCTACTGTCGCTACTACAACCCCTACACATCCACATATATTCTGCCTTGTCTGTCAGGCTCCACACTGTACTGCTGCTGCTCCCAAAAATAGTGGAATATTTGGACTGGCTGTACCAAACAAGCCTTAATTTTTGTGACCATGTCTTCAGAACAAGACATTGTTAATTCTTATAGTATCATGTGTGTGTAAGCACCAGCAGGCATCTGCCCCAAATAAAATATAATTTTTGACCTGCTTGTTCAGAACAAGCCATTACTACTTCCAAAACTACTCTGTTTGTAAACACCGGCAGGTATCTGCCCTAATAATGGATATTTGACCCACCTGTTCCAAAAGCAATTGAGTTTTTTGGACTGTTTTTTTTAATTTATTTTACAGAGCATAACAAATCAGTATAATATATACAATTATTAAAAAGGTTGTTTGGTACCACTGGTAACCATGCATGTATCTATAGCTTTAATTCTCATTGTTACTTTAAGATTATGCTCTCTTGGCAATAAAGAGCTTGAAAGTAGTTCCATGCAGTCCTAGGGAACCCTAGAATGTCTTACATAAGTTTTTAGGGCAACAAGGCCACTTTCTATTCTGGTTAAATTTATCTGTACCCAAATTCAATATTCTGACCTATTTGTTATAAATTTGCTCATCTCTACTGATCACCATAAAATACTGGGAACCCTTTCAAAACACAACTTTCAAATCACAATTGTGTTGTTGGACATATGAATATATATGTGTAATTGTTAAAAATGAGCAACATTTTGAAAAATTTGATTCAAAAGCTTCGCCAAAGCTCACCAAGAAATTTGATTCGATCAGAATTAATTTGTCATGTATCGCTATAAATCTAGTATACCCAACCCAATCTGCCTAATCTTATTCTTCCCACTTTGTGTGAAGGCTTGGAACTTAAACTTTAGGGTGAATGCATGGAAACTGCAGGGAGAGTGTATCTCCATTTACATAAGCGTAAATAGCTAATCCCTTCTGTTAGCTATAGATTTATTATGGGTCAGTATTACAGGTCAATGTTACTGAGAGGCCTAATATAATGAAAAAAATCCTGTATGCAGCACTTTAATGGCCTCTATCACATGGTAATTATTTGATCAGTATTTGTAAGACAAAAAAAGGGGGTCCAAAACAGAGATAAAATGTAATGGAAATATTAGAATCTTTTCTTTGTTTTGGCTTATTCAGTTGCTGGGTTTGGGGTGGCCAAATGCTATGCTGGGTCTCCCGGACACCATTGAGGTATCACCATATGTTGCTGCTCTCCAGAAGTAATGGTAAGGCATAGTGCACCCCAATGGGAAATAAGTCCAGAGAGTCAGGGTCTGCAGTTAACCAGTGTGCTTCTTTACTGGAGGAATTCAGGTTCAAAACAATACAGGCAAGGCATAGGGCTGGCTTCTCTAATTTCCTGCCTGGTAGAAGAAGGGTTTGATGCAGAGGAAAGACCTGAGCTAGCTGTCCCTCTCTCTCTCTCAGAAGGCTGGTACCATGGCCAAAAGGCTGGAGGCCCACGGTCTGTGGCAGAAAATCCCCATCTCAGCATTGTCCTCTTCTGGTCATTCAATAGTCTCGCAGAGTCTCCTCTTCTAAACACTGTTCCCTAACTGCAGAACACTAAAGACTCTCACTGCTCTCCTTATATATAGTTTCTGGCTGAACTAGAACCTTCTAGTGCGATGGGTGGAGTGGTGAAACTCAGCACAAACAGATACATAGTTACAACCTCTGTCTGTCATAGACTTACATTAAGAGCTTCAATGACACTCAATGAAAATGACACAGCAGTTTTTCCAGACGCAACAGGTTTTCAGACATAACAACAGAGCTAAACCAGACATTCAAAAGGACAGTCTGTCTGGTTTTGGTGGTAAACAAGCCTGGCTTTTTCCCTCCAAAACATGCTCTTCTTTATATCATGACAGCTGTGGAAAATTATCAGCTTCTCATTCAAAGTCCAAAAAGTCTCAGTATTCATTAACTTTTTAAACAGTGCCTCACAAACACAGTGGTAATTAACAGGATATATATCATAACATATAAAATGCAGTTACACAGTATTAAACAGTGCCAGTTAACCCTTTCATTTATTTATTTGCTTATTTTCATTGAGGTACTCCAAGATAGCATCTCTTAGAAAACCTTCAAACAGTTTACCCAAGACAGATGTTAAACTTACCGGCCTATAGTTCACGGGCTCTGTTTTTGGACCCTTTTTGAATATTGGCACCACATTTGCTATGTGCCAATCCTGTGGAACACTTCCTGTCAGTATAGAGTCCTTAAATATCAGAAATAAGGGTCTGGTGATGACATTACTTAATTCTCTTAGGATATGGGGTGTATGCCATCCGGTCCTGGCGATTTGTCTATTTTAATCTTTTTAAGACGCCGCTGTACTTCTTCCTGGGTCAGACAGGGAATTTTTAAAGAGGAATATAAAGTAAGAAGTTTATAACTTTGCATAGGTGAAATAGGCAAATATCCACAAATGTCCAGACTTCAAAGTATCCCTGTTCCAGGGCACTACACTTACAAATACTGATCAAATACTTATGCAAAATTCTGACCAAATACTGACAATGTGAAAAAGGTTCTATGCTCAATTTGCATCCATGTTGACCATTTACGACTGAAATTGTTTTTTTAACAAATTGTTTTTTTAACTTTAATGGCCTCTATTACATGGTCAGTTTTTAGTCAGTATTTTGCATCAGTATTTGATCAGAATTTGTAAGCTAAAACAGGAGTTGGTCCAAAACAGAGATATAATATCAAGGAAATCTCATTGCATCTCTTCTGTGTTTTGAATACACTCCTGCTTTTGGCTTACAAATACAAATCAAGTACTGATCAAATACTATGAGAGAGATGCCTTACAGATGGTCAAAATACAGTATCCTTTTTTTTTCTTCAGACAGACCAGAAGAACAGACAAATGGTGATGTGAACATGGTCAAATAGGGACAATAATGGCACCATCTCCACCACACACTGCCATGGTCTGTCAGAGTGATGTTATCTTTGTTAGCTCCCTCCAGCTCCTCCTGCTCCTCTTGTGTCGCTTAGTCAGATAAACCACCTAGTTATGTATAAAACCCCTGGGCATTTATGTCCTCATCCTCCTCCTCTTCTGCATCCTCCTCAGGGCCCAGGTGGCCATGAGATGTAGTCACCACGTCTTCTGTCCCTATGCCAATCAGATTTCTCAGCATCCCCTCCAGGATGTGAAGGAGTTGAATGACATCATTCATGCCAACTGACAAATAAACTGGCCTCCTCAAAAGACCTGAGCAAACGGTATGGGTCACACATGAGCAGCCACTGGCTAACATGGAATTTACACTGGGGAATAGACATGCTCGTCTGCTACACAATTAAATCGTTCACCACCTTCCTCTGTTCATATAGGCGGTCTAACATATGGAGCGTAGAGTTTCAGTGGGTGGAAATGTCTAATATCAAGCAATGTTGGGGAAGAGCATTTTGCCTTTGCAGCTCAAGGAGTGCATGTTTGCTGAGGCTGAACTGCATGCACAGTTTCTGGGACATTTTAAACAGCTCTTTCAGTTCAGTGGAAGACTTGAGGAACCAGGTGACAATGAGATTGAAGAAGTGTGCCATTCAGTGCGCATGAGTCTTCTCTTGCTCATGCAGCGCAGACAAACTATTCTTTCCATTATCAGTAACCATGGTTCCTAATTCCAGTTGGCGAGGAGACGATTTCTTTATTGATGTCATGAAGCAGTTCCTCTCCGGTGGGGTCCAGTTCACCCAGGCTGACCAGATGCAGAACCACATGACAAAGTTTAGCTTTGCATAGTTGACATAGTGGAGGACCACTGTGAACTATACCTAGAGGGGAGGGTGAGGAAAAGGTGGAGGATGAGGATGCAGAGGAGGACATTGGAGAAGAAATCAGAGCATTACAACTCAGAGGTGACATTGCCATCACCTGGCCAATTTGCTGGCCACGACATATATTATCCTTGACTTTAGTTACAACTCCATACGTCAGTGCTGATGTGAACTCTACCAGACACCGAGAGGCCCAAGGACTGGCCCACCTTCTGTTCAACATGTGTATGGGGTACTGGTACTGCTTTTTTGGAAAAGGAATGTCGGCTTGGAAATCTCAACCTAGGGTGGGCACAAGCCATCAGTTCTTTGAAATGTGCAGAATCAACTACATGGAAAGGGAGGGACTGTAGTACCATCAACTTGGCCAGGTGCACATTCAGCTTCTGCACTGTTGGATGAGTGCACACATTCTGTTGTCTTTTACAATCGCCTTGGTGATCAATTGCTGTCGAAACAAGTGATATGGAGTAGGAGCATCGGGAGCAATAGATGACATTGAAGTTGATGGGAAAGAACATCTTCCTTCTGCTGATGCTAACAAGCTTTGACTGCTTGAGAGGTGGTGTGGGCTGGTGGAAGTTGCAACGGCTGCTGCATCAGGATGTAACACTAAATGAGTGGCACGCTTTTTCCACGTCACTTTATGGTGGTGTTCGGTGTGTTGACACAGGGCCGTTGTGCCGACTTTGACTCCCTGGACATTCCTCACCTTCTTCCCACACATCCTGCATACCACCATGTTAACTTGGTGAAAAATTCCCACATTGCTGAGTATGGCATTTTCCCTCCACTACTGCCTGATGCCTGCCGCTGCTTTTATGAACCTTGCATTGTTAGTGTGTTCCTCACAGGTAGCCTCCCAAGTAGCAGACGGTGTACTCCTCTTGCGTTTGGCTACAGATCTCCCACTGCTTCCACCCAGTTATGTACAGGGCAATAAATTACACCTGCCCATTATACAGACTTAACATAAAGCTACAGCTAACAGAAGGGATTAGCTATGGTAAATTTTGCTCCACTGCACAGTTATGTTCAGTGGGATAAATTACACCTGACCATTATACGGACCCAACATAATACTACATATAACAGAAGGGATTAGCTATGATAAATTCCACTCCACTGCACAGTTATGTACAGGGCGATATATTACATCTGCCCGTAATATGGGTGCAACGCAATGCTTCAGCTAACAGAATGGACTAGCTATGAATGTAAGTGCACTCAGCGATATATTACACTAAGGCACACTACGTAACTGTATAACTAAAATTACAGATTAACTCTGAATGTCAGTACACTGCAACGTGATGCACATGGCAATATATTACACCTGCCTTTAATACTGAGGCACGTTTTACTGGTCATCTAATAAACCTTATCTCTAAATTACTAAGAGGTCATAAACACTTATTTAAGCCAAATTCTTTCCAGGAAGAAAATGGATTGAGCTTTAATGAGTGTTTATAAGGTCAGAGATCAGAGATAAGGAGCCTATCAGCTCACTTTTTGATTAGAAAAAATTCAGACTCTGCTATTAGAGTATTTCAACTCTGAACAGAGAAAAGGACTCCATATTTTTAATAAAGACCGGTTAGTTCATAATGAGTACAATGCACTCAATGGTGTACAAAAGGTGTACATAGCCTAAATCACTGTGGATACATTTGGCAGGGAGAAAAATAAGATTAAGTAGATTGTCCAGAAGTATAAAAGAAATGCATAGAAAATAAATTTGGCATACAATAAAAGAGGTTAGACTGTACATCTGAATTAAAACATAAAAATAATTCAGTTGTTGAGTCATAACACCCATAGTCTTCTTTGAAACTGTATGGAGCATAAGAAATGAGTGAAAAAAAGTTTACCCTCCATATAGAAAGGAATCAAAAGGTGAATAGAATCTGCATTACCTGAATTACCAGGGAAAATCTGAAAGGGGACTCATTTTTATATTTGTTCTCTATATTTGTTCTATATGTACCCTACCAGACATTATATACAATATCAGTTTTCCATTGTGCTATATTCTTAGTTGCACAAGGATTAGTTATCTATTGAATTGTCATAATCTCATACTTCTTTTGTATCATTTTAGTCTTCCAAACGTATAGTACAATATCATTGGACATATTTGTCCAAGTCTTTAAATTATGGTAGCAATTGTGGCTATGACAGTATTTAATTATAACTTGTTATTCTTTGAGAATTTTAAATCTGATATTGAAATGGTCCATGAATACTGCACTTAAACCTCTATATTAAACACAGTCAATAAAATTTGGAATTTTTATTGTGCTGATTTAGTGGTAAAATTATTTTACCTGAAAGAATTTTATGGTGTCTGTTGCAAAGAATATTAATCCGTTAAGAGTTTGTGTAGCGTTTAAGTAAAGCCGTATAGACACCCTAAACTGATATTCATAGTTCAATGACTTTTTTAACTGTAAAACGGCTAATGCTCAATCAGTGCCTCACTATTAAATTTAAATAAATTTATAAAGGGATTGAAAATATTCTTACCTCATCTCACAGAAAATTCATAACCTTTCGACAATTATGCACAATTACTATGGGTTACCACTGACCCTGTTACAATATACGACACATGTTCAAGTATTTTGTGACTATTTACTAGAAAAATGGTGCTAATATATTTACTGTGTCACATGCTACTTTATATAGATACGACAAAATAGTATGTATGACACAACGTGCTTTATACCTTTGTGAGATGCCAGTGTGATACCTAACTAATGTTTGGACAACTATGGATTAAACACCCACAAACCATAATTAAGATGAATATTCTGAGTGGTGATGTCACAAGTTGACTTTGAAGTAGGGATTGTATAGTACATGATGATGGGTGCTACAAATATGTATGTGTGAAACCATACCTTATATAATGTAAACCATGCTGTTACTTATTAAGAATTGGCACTGTAAATTACTGGCATATAAGAGGTTAGTTGTCATGAATGCTGCAATACTAGGGATTAGGCCTAGGATTAAAACTGTTTAGCAAGTTTCTGTGCTGATGAAGAGAAGTGCCCATGAAGACCTCATAGAATAACATACAGCGTCCGGTCATGACGTGAGCACATGTGCACGCTAGCACTGCGCTCCGTCCCATCTCCCATGCCCTGACTGCCCCTGTACCTGGAACATGACGAGTCGAGTGAGCTGGGATGGACTGTGAAACGGAATAGCTGGGACTGCTCTGCTGCTCCTTCTCGGACACCGCGGCGTGTGCCCTCTGAGCCCTTGCTGCTGCTTGCCGGCGGGTGGCGGGGGCTTTAGATCGTGAGCGTATGTGCAGGTTAGCACCGCGCTCCTTCCTGTCTGCCCCTGTGTAATTAGATCCTCCTGAGTGGAGCAGGACTGAGATGGCAGAGGGAGAGGACACAGCTGGGCTGACTCCAGGCACTCAGCCAGTGTAAGCAGAGAGCCATACATCGCTACACAAGAATAGGTGATTCACTGCCGGACCTACAACAACCTGCTACTATGCCTGCAAGGAGGCAGTGAGGCTGGATGTCAGTGTGTTAGAGAAGACTGGATACAACTGCTTGAAAGGCTATTCCTCTGACCAGTAACTGGACTGCTGCAGCATGTAAAGCCACAACAGACAACACAAATCACGAGCTGAGCCAAAGAAGTAACAAGGGGAAGAAAATCTCTGGAGGGATAAGTACTTTATTGTATCTACTAATGCTTGTCTGGCTTGTTATTCCAAACTAACACAAATGCTCCAAAAAATAAGTGATGATATAAAAACATTGCTAATAACTTTGTATCTTTTACTATAACAACATTGCTAGTTTGTGTGGCTTATGCATATGCAGAGGTATCAGCTATCCTAATAGGACTTGATAGCTTGAAATGTTTGAATAGTACAAATTCTCCAGAGCTAATGGACTGCTAATCAATTTGTATAGATACAAGGTAACAAATATAATTATTAGCAGTGGATGTGACCCCATTCATATACATCCATATATATTAACAAGGAGGAGGTTCCAAGGAGGGAGAACAAGAGCTTAAAATATTAAAATGCCCCCTAAAGGATCTAAACAAACCGATACACGCAGAGAATCGGGACGAGTATTGGGTTTTGGAGATAGATCACCCAGAACACCAAAAGCGAAAGAGAGGATGCCGACTGAGGAAATCCACAAACAGGTGAGAGACTGCATACAGGAGGCAATAAAAGATATCCTCCCCTCCTTGAATGAAACGATACAAAAGACGATCAAGCATTCATTCTCTCAGATACAGCAGGAAGTGACCGCCCAGGCGTCCAGGATTGAAGAGCTGGAGCAGAGGATCGGGGTCATGGAGGATGAAATTGGGTCGCTACACACCTCAATAGAAGTACTAAACAAAGATAACAAATGGCTGAAGAATAAAATGGATGATATGGAAAATCGGACCAGGAGAAACAATATAAGGCTGATTGGTCTACCAGAGTCAATTCCACAGGAACGTCTGAGAGAGACAATCATGTGTGATATCTCAAAAGCTTTTGGAATGACGGAAGAAATCAAAGTGGAGCGGGCACATAGAATAGGCCCATACAACCAAGAACGAACAAACCCCAGACTAGTTATTGCTAAGATCTTGGACTTCCATGATAAAGTCAGATTGGTCACAGCATATAAGAAAGCATCAAGTTTGGAGATAGACGGCCACAAGATCATGCTCTTCGCGGATTATTCAGCGGAAACGGCAACAAAACGGAGAATATTCTTGCCAATATACTCAAAATTGTTCGATAAGAAGATCAAGTTCTTCCTGACATTTCCTGCTACATTAAAAGTAGAAAATCGTAAAGGGACAATGAGGTCATTTACAAATCATGATGAAGCCAAAGAGTTCCTGAAAAAGGAATGGGACATTGATGACTAAAACTGTTATTTTTTTTTTCCTAAAATAGGTTATAACTAAACTTCTTTCCTCCCCCTTGTTATTCCCTCCTTCCTTCACGGGGAGATAGGATAGGGCACTATATAAAAAAATATTTATCACAGCTTATTGCTAAATAACACAATATTAATAGGTAAATACAATAGAATAATCTTTACTTTTTGCGTAATATACACAAAGGTTAAAATGGTTATAGATAACCAGGAAGAAGAGGGGAAAAAAAAGTGGGGAAAACACAATAGAGCATGTTTGCTTTTTTCACATATACAAAAGTAACGAGGCTAGAGATAATTAGTATAAGGAAATGTAGCAAATTAAAACACAAGAAAAGTATTAAATTGAGGTGGGGGGATGTGGGGGGGGGACAGGAAATAGGAAACATGATATTAGGGCTTCTTTCTACTATCAGTTGGTACATGTTGGCAGCGGGCTTATGGGAAGGGGGGAGCGGGATCACAGGTATAAAAGATGAAAGATTAGGAGATGAGAGGAAAAATTACAGGCATACATATTGAAAAAAAAAAAAAAAAAAAAGATTTCTCCATCCCGCTTCTTTCTATCATTATCATTTCTTTCCTCCCTTCCTTTCTATATGTTTCTGTTAAAGGATCTATTAATTACTAATATTTTGTTGAATATTAATAATCAATATACATAAATAGGCATAACCTGCTCTCGCTAGCTCCGCCTATTTATTTCCTTTATTCAATCCGTTCCCTGCACTATGTGTACTGAACTGTACTATGGCGGCTACACAAAAGACAATGTATACAGTATTTTGAATAATAAAAAGATTTATTACAGAATACTAAAAGTCTACCGTCTAATTATTTAGACTATATCTATATATATTTATATTGGAGTATATAAATATATATACATATAGCCGCACAACAATACAATAACACAATCTCAGTATAAAAACTCAACTACACTGCACAATCCCACATAATTCCACCCACAATACTAACTAAACATACATACACACACTCACTCACAAATACATATAATTACAGCAGTACCCTCCCAAGCTAGCTGTCCCTAAAAGTGGTTACTTACTATACAGGGGTTATAGGGGAATGCAAGGGGTTATCTGCAGTGATAAGGCACTGCAGGGGTCAGGAGTTTGGGGATAATTAGGGGTAACAGGGAGTTCCAGGGGTACTTAGCCAGTCTCTGTTTCTGGAGGGGCTGCTTGGCTCCATGTATGTTGTCCTTGCTCTGTGGTGATGAGCCTCCTCTGCTTGTGGTGGTGAAAGCTCCTCCCTCATGAGTAGTGGGGGGAAGGTGGCTTTCCATATGGCAGAGGTGTGGATGGCCCATGCTATAAAAACAGGTTTAGCAAGTCACCAACTGCTTGATTGGGGTCTCCACACAAAGGGTCTAGATACCGATCAGGTGTGATAAACCTTCACAATGCAAGCAATGGAGGCCAACACCCCTGTTCATAGAAACCCTTGCTGTGAACAGCTGATACCAGAGGTGTGTGACAAAGGGTAGATGATCTTATCAATCCTCTGTCCTTTGATGTGCCCGAGACTGTCATCAGGACGGCATCTCTCTCCTGCAAGTGCGCTGGTATGTGCCTCCAGGGGGATGCAGGGTGGAAGGTCAGTTTATATGTATATAGATAAATGCATACAAAACTGGGGCATATATACATGTATCTATATACATTAGGAGCAACTGGGGGCACAATATATATATAGGGGGCATCATATGCATCAGAGGGCACCCCATATTGGGGCATATCTGGAGACCCACAGATACATATATAGAAAGCCCATATATAGATATACATGTATCTGCATGCCTCATAAAGGGGGCATGATGCATATACATATACACACATACATACCAGCACTTCCTTCTACAGTTTCTATTTGTATTTATATGTAAATGTTATAGCTGCTTGGTGGGAACAAACGACAAATAATAATAGGATCCAGGGGGCGGCGGTGGCCACGGGGGAAGGGACGGAGGCGCTAATGATTCCATCATATAATGTGCCAGTCATGGAAGTATAGGCGAAGTACAAAAAATAGGACTGAGGGGAGGGGAGGAGGGCTGGCAAAGCCCAAGGGAGGGAAGTAATCTCTCGTGTTCTAGAGTGGATCGAATGGGTATGGGAAGATAGGAGACCTAAATATCGTATCCCGGAATGTAAATGGAATATCCACCCTGGCCAAAAGGGATAAAATTACTGATTACAACAAACCTATTGAACATGGTAGATAAAACCGACATACATGACCGAGTTATATCCGATCACTCACCGATTAGCCTGACATTAAGAAATATCTTAGGGGAGAAGCGAGTGATCAATCTATGGAGATTCCCAGCGCAGCTGATAAATGATAACCAATTTAAGGATATCCTGAAGAAGTGGTGGGGGGAGTTTAAGCAAGACAATAGGGAGGCGAGAGAAGACCCAATGTTATTCTGGGAAACCGCCAAAGTAGTCCTAAGGGGCTACATCTTATCATACACTAAAGGTTTACAGAGGAAAATGAAGGAAAACTACTGGTGTACACAGAATATAAACACAATCCCACCAGGCAGAATAGGCTGAATATGGAAAAATCACAAGAACTTAACAACTTATGGATGCAAAAGATCCAGGCATATTATACCAACCAGCAAGAGTCAAAATACTTTAAATTTGGCAATAAATCAGGGAGAATGTTGTCCAACCTGGTCAAAGTACAGCAAGAAAACGGGCATATAAATGCTATTAAAGATGATAGAGGGAAAATACAAACTAAGCTAGAAGAAATAAATAAGATATTCCACACCTATTATTCAGCATTATACGCAAAAGAGGATAGTCCACAGGTACTGGAGGACAAGTATCTGAACCAGGTGAATATCCCTAAACTAACGCTAGAACAAAGGAATAAAATTAATGCGCCAATAACAGTGGATGAAATAGCCAAGACATCAAGTACATGAGTAAAATCATGGCGGAGCGACTGGCTGAATGTATGCCTGGCCTCGTATCAGCCAATCAGAATGGATTTATCAAAAATAGGACAATAGTCAAGAGTTTGAGACGGGTCCTGGTTGTAATGGACTGGGCGAGCATAAAGGAAGATGATATAAAGGAAGCGGCAGTGTTTCTGGTGGACGCAGAGAAAGCGTTTGATAATGTCAGATGGTCCTGGCTATTTGCAGTCCTAAATAAAATGGGCTTTGAAAGGGCGTTAATAGACTATCTAAAAGCAATGTACTGTCATCCAAAGGCCCAGGTGATGATAGCAGGCCAGATGTCGGCGGTGATCGACCTGGGTCGTGGGACAAGACTAGGATGTCCCTTGTCCCCGCTCCTCTTCAACCTCGCCATAGAGCCGATATCTCTATTTATAGAGAACAGCGACCTAATAAAGGGTATTAAAATACATAAGCAGGAGGTAAAGATCAACCTATTTGCTGACGATATGTTGGTTTTCCTCAGTAATGCTCGGGCATCGCTCCCGAGACTAATTCACATTTTGGATGAATTCGGTAAACAGGCCGGCTATAAAGTTAACCAGGCCAAATGTGAACTATTCTTTTTGAAGCGATCGCCACAAAGAGAATGGGTTGATCAAATGGGAATAAGGAGTGTGGAAGATAAATTCTCATATTTAGGAATCCATATGGCAAGGACCAAAAATGAAATCTATGAGCATAATTTCAGAACTATTATTGATAAAATTATAAAAGAATTTAGTAAATGGAAAGACCTCCCTATATCCCTATTCGGCAGAGTACAAATGATCAGAATGATAAGCGTCCCCCACCTCTTATATCCAATGCAAACATTACCTTTTCTAATTAAAATCAAAGATCTGATATTATTGGATAAAACATTCAGAGAATTTATCTGGAGACACAAGAGAGCACGAATTGCCCTAAGCAGACTAAAAATGAGCAAAATACGGGGAGGGATAGACTTCCCAGATATTAAAAAGTACAATATGGCGTGTCTGGCAAGGTATTTTACTGACTGGCTAAATGGAAAAAATAAGTTTGTGAACAAAGAATTAGAACAAAACCTGGTATATCCGCACTCGCTGGCTGGGATAATACACGCCAAAAATAAGGAAAGCAAACCCACAGACAAAATGATGCTCATTAGAGACACCAGAACAACGTGGGGTAAAATAAGGAAGTGGTACGGCTTACCTAGTAACATCTCAAGCCAGCTGGGCATAAAAGATCACCCCGGCATAGCGAAAAAATTAATCTCGAAGGCAGTGCAGGATTGGGAGGAGAAAGGGCTATGTAGGGTCAGTGATCTATACGACATTACAGGTCATATAAAGTCGTTAGAACAACTACAACGAGAATATGGAATTACTAACAGACACTTCTTTATGTACGAACAACTAAAACATTTTTACAAAAATATAATACCAGAAGAAGGGCTAAAGTGGACAAATACTAAGTTTGAAGATCTGCTAGGGCGAGGCGACTCGATGGCACTGGCAAGCTTATATAAAAAACTGAAGCTACAGGAGCATCTGAAAGACGATGATCCCGCAGTGCAAGGGTGGATAAGAGACATGGGATCAGATCTCAGCATACAGGAGGTAAGGGCGAGACTACACACAGGCATGAAAGTGATAAACAAAACTATAATATCAGAGAACTGGCGAGAGATGTATTATAAGATTATCAATCGTGCGTATTATGACTTCAGCGCACCGCTAGAG
>ONZH01022971.1:0-65157 GCA_900303285.1 Rhinella marina
TTTTTCTCTCAGTTATATATCCTACCAGTGCAGTGAAAAATTGTGTGGTGTGCGGTACACTAGCCACAGTTTAGAGAATACGTTTTTTCTCTCAGATCCATTTAATACAGTCCAGTGAAAAATTCTGTGTTGTGCGGTACACTAGCAGCAGTTTAAAGAATACGTTTTTTCTGTCAGATACATTTAATACAGTTCAGTTAAAAATTCTGTGTTGTGCGGTACACTATCAGCAGTCTAGAGAATATGTTTTTCTCTCAGATACATTTAATACAGTCCAGTGAAAAATTGTGTGGTACACTAGCCGCAGTCTAGTGAATACGTTTTTGGCCTCAGATTTTAATTCTACAGTTTAGTGATTACACAAAATGTTGAACCCAAGGGCTAAGGGTCGAGGACGAGGACGTGGGCATCCAAGTGATGTAGGGGAGCAGAGGCCGTGGTCCTGGTCAGGGTGACACAGTACCTACTGATGAGGGAGCAGTGGAAGGCCGCAAAGTTTCAATCCCTAGCTTCATCTCGCAACTTACTGGGTCACGTGGTACACCACTATTGAAACCACAACAGTGTGAACAGGTGATGATGTGGATCGCGGATAATGTGTCCAGTAATTTATCCACCACCCAGTCTTCCATGCAGTCCACCCACTCTAGCCAAGGGAGTAGACCTCTGGCTCCTCTAGCTCAACCTTCTTCCCCCCAGCCTGGCCCCCCCCATGGAAAATATGGATTCAGATCCGGCATACTCACAGGAACTCTTTTCAGGACCCTTCCCAGAGTCACAAACCAATGCTCAGCAGCAACCGGAGCAGTTGCTCTGTCCCGATGCCCAAAATTTCAAACTTTCGCAGTCTGTGGGTGATGAGAGTGTGGACTTAATGCAAGTAGTGTGTCAAGAGGTGTCGGTTAATGATGATGATGAGACACGGTTGTCAGACAGTGATGTTGTTGTCAGGGCAGTAAGTCCGAGGGGGGAGCAGAGTGAGGAATCGGAGGAAGAGCTGGTAGAGATGACCCGAGTTGGGTTGGTAAGCCTAGTCAAGACAGTGCTTCTGAGAGAGAGGCAAGTGCAGCACCAGAACAGGTTGGAGGAGGCAGTGGGGTGGCCAGAGGGAGAAGCAGGGCCAGAGCAAGTAGATCAGCAACTGTTCATGGAGTGAAGCTCCCGTGCCGAGGCCTAGATGTTCGCAAGTCTGGAGATCTTTAAAGAAAGTGAGGATGACCGACGGACTGTGGTGTGCAACCTGTGCCACATCAGGATCAGCAGGGGAGCCACCACTACCAGCCTAACCACTACCAGCATGCGCAGGCATATGAGTGCTAAACACACGACTCAATGGAACCAAGGCCGTTCACCTCCTGCGGGTCACACCACTGCGCCTTCCCCTGTGTCACATGGTGGCTTTGCGAGTCAACCCCCCGCCCAGGACCCCGGCACGAGCGCCTCCCGCCCTACAACCACTCCTTCACCTCCACGATCCTCCTCACCCTCCACCAATGTGTCCCAGCGCAGCGTTCAGCTGTGTTTGCATCAGACATTGGAGCGCAAGCGCAAACGCAAATACAATTCCACCCACCCACATGCACAAGCCCTAAACGTCCACATTTTCAAACTGCTGAGCCTGGAGATGCTGTGCTATAGACTGGTAGAGACTGAGGCTTTCCGCAACATGATGGCGGTGGCTGTCCCTTGGTACTTGGTCACCAGTCGCCACTATTTTTCCCGATGAGCCATCCCAGCCCTACACCAGCAAAGTGT
Organism: Rhinella marina; assembly: GCA_900303285.1. Taxonomy (NCBI): domain Eukaryota; kingdom Metazoa; phylum Chordata; class Amphibia; order Anura; family Bufonidae; genus Rhinella; species Rhinella marina. The sequence goes on from ONZH01022971.1 coordinate 1,756, forward strand.
CAGAGAACATCATCCGTGCCGTGACCAACTCGGTTACTGAGAAGGTCCGCATAACCACGGACACGTGGACAAGTGCTGGCGGACAGGGACACTATATCTCCCTGACGGCACATTGGGTTAACTTGGTGGAGGCTGGGACCAAGTCTGACCCTGGGGCCGCTCATGTACTGCCCACACCGAGGATTGCGGGGCCTACCTCGGTCACGGTTTCTCAGACTTATTATGCCTCTTCCTCCAACCCCTCCTCCTACTCCTTTCAAATACAATCTGTGAGCATGGCGCCTTCAGTCGGTAGCTCTAGGCGCAGCAGCATTGCCGTGGGTAAGCGCCAACAGGCGGTGCTGAAACTGCTGAGCTTAGGTGACAAGAGGCACACCGCCCAAGAGCTGTTACAGGGCATCACGGTGAAGACCGATCTTTGGCTGGCGCCGCTGAAACTCAAACCAGGCCTGGTTGTGTGTGACAACGGGTGTAACCTGGTGGCGGCTCTGCAACTCGGCAGGCTCACACATGTGCCATTATACACCAATGTTATTTCCCAAAGTAACAACAACCCATATAAACACTGCATATAAAACCTGCCTGGCCCACAATCTTGTGGTTCAGCGGTTCCTCAAGACCTACCCCAAATTGTGTGATTTGCTCACCAAGGTGCGACGCATCTGTGCGCATTTCCGCAAGTCAACCACAGACGCTGCCACTCTCAGGGCAGTGCAACAGCGCTTACAACTGACAGCTCACCGACTGTTGTGCAACGCGCCCACACAATGGAATTCCACATTACACATGTTAGCCAGGGTTTACCAGCAGCGCAGAGCGATTGTAGACTGCCAGATGACAACTTCCACAAGAACTGGTATTCAGGTTAGTCAGCTTCCTCAAGTCTACAATGTTACAAGGCAACACAAAAAAGGAAGGGAGAGGCGCTCATAGGGTAATATGTAAGAATAAAGAGAGTTTGAATTAGGTTAATACGCTCACCTTATAGAGTTGTGCAAAATTTAGGCACAACTCTAACGTGTGCAGAAATAGACTGCTTGGTCGGTGCAGCCGGTGCCTATTGATCCTCGTTTCCGGGGTTGCCGGTCCCCTGCAGAGGTGTAGAGTAGTAGAAGGGTGTGCTAGGCGGATGCATAGGCCCTCAACTATCCCCCACCCCACTCCTCATGATATCAGCAAGCATCTTGGTGTTCCTGGCCTCCCGCGCTGACAAGACTTGAAAAAGGAGCCCCTGTTGCTCTGAAACGCGTTGTCCTTTGTCAAACAATAAATAGAACATTCATTTTGATCCTGTATGGTCGTTTTGTTGCGCCAAGATCAAGTCTACAATGAGGAGTGGATGTCTGATATTTGTCAGGTGTTAAGCAACTTTGAGGAGTCAACACAGATGGTCAGTGGCGATGCCACCATTATCAGCGTCACCATCCTGCTGCTTTGTCTGCTGAAAAAGTCACAGCTCAGCATAAAGTCAGAGGCTTTGCGCTTGTCACAGGAGATAGGGGAAGAAGATATGTTGCTTGATAGCCAGAGCACTCTCCGGTCTGTTTCTCAGCACGTATTGGAGGAGGAAGAGGATGAGGAGGAAGAGGAGGAAGAGGAGGAGACTATTGGCGAGACTGAAGAGGGTACCTATGCTCATTCCTTCTTATCTGTTGAGTGTGTATGGGCTGAAGAGAAGGAGTTGGAGGAGGAGGAAATGGAGAGTCAGCCTTTTGAGGAAAGAGAATTCTTGCATGTTGGGACTCTTGCACACATGGCTGACTTCATGTTAGGCTGCCTTTCCTGTGACCCTCGCATTAGAAACATTTTTGACAACATCGATTACTAGGTGTTCACCCTCCTGGACCCACGGTACAAGCAGAACTTTTCCACTCTCATTCCTGTAGAGAAAAGGAGTATGAGAGTGAATCAATATCAACAGGCCCAGATGCACAAGCTGAAACTATCCTTCCCATCTCACATCGCTAGCGGCAGAGGATGTAGTTTTGTGGGCCAACTAGCGGGGGAGAGGAGGCGAGAAGGCAGCTTGTCAAGCACTGGCAGGGGAACACTCTCCAAGGCCTTTGCCAGTTTTATGGCACCCCAGCAAGACTATGTCACCCGTCACCCAGTAGGGGGGAGCTGTTCAGAAAGATGGTAAGGGAGTACCTAGCTGACCATACCAACGTCCTGCGTGATCACTCTGCTCCATACAACTACTGGGTTGCAAAGCTGGACACGTGGCCTGAACTGGCGCTGTACGCCTTGGAGGTGCTGGCCTGCCCTGCCAGTAGTGTGTTGTCAGAGCGGGTCTTCAGTGCAGCTGGTGGCATTATCACTGATAAGCGTACACGCCTGTCAACTGACAGCGCTGACAGGCTGACGATAATTGAAATGAATAAAGCCTGGATTTCATCAGAATGCAAATCTCCACCGGGGGAAAGCAGCTCAACATGAAGATTCTTTATGTATCCTCTCCTCTCCTCCTCCTCCTCCTTCTTCTCTTCACACACAAACGCTGAGCCAACAGGCAGTTTTTCTGAGGGCCAACTGGCGCTCTTTACAAACAATGTTTACGGACGGCCACCTACAGGCCTTCTCTCCAATCAAGTTTTTCAACTACAGACACTCAAACACAATTTTACAGGAGGGTCAACTACAGACACTCCAAAACTATTTTTCTGGAGGGTCAACTTCAGACACTCCAAAACAAATTTTTGGAAGCCTCACCTACAGCCATTTGACTGCAATCTCAGTCTGACCAAGGCATTGGTGGTGTCACCGACATGCTGTGTCAGGGTAAAATTTTATGTACTTCACCTGCTACCTCAGTGTAACTTGGTCACTGTGGGTTCACCTCCATGCTGTGTCAGGGTAAATTTTTGGGTGGCTCACCTGCTACCTCAACTAACTTGGTCACTTGTTGGTGTCACCACTAGACTGCGGCTACTGTACTGCACACGACAGAATTGTTCACTGCACTGTAGTATGTATAACTGAGAGAAAAAACATAAACTTTAAATGGCAGCTATTGTACCGCAAACCACTCAATTTTTCACTGGACTGTAGTACATATAACTGAGAGAAAAAACATAGTCTTTGAATGGCGGCCATTGTACCGCAAACCACTCAATTTTTCACTGGACTGTAGTACATATAACTGAGAGAAAATACATATTTTATAGACTGACGCTACTGTACAGCACACTACAGAATTGTTCACTGGACTGTAGTACATATAACTGAGAGAAAAAAAGTAGTCTTTAAATGGCGGCTATTGTACCGCAAACCACTCAGTTTTTCACTGGACTGTAGTACATATAACTGAGAGAAAAAACGTATTCCCTAGACTGACGCTCCTGTACAGCACAGTACATAATTGTTCACTGGACTGTAGTACGTATAACTGAGAGAAAAAACATAGTCTTTAAATGGCAGCTATTGTACCACAAACCACTAAATTTTTCAATGGACTGTAGTACATATAACTGAGAGAAAAAACATAGTCTTTAAATGGCGGCTATTGTACCGCAAACCACTCAATTTTTCACTGGACTGTAGTATATATAACTGAGAGAAAATATGTATTTTATAGACTGACGCTACTGTACAGCACACTACAGAATTGTTCACTGCACTGTAGTATATATAACTGAGAGAAAAAACGTAATCCCTAGACTGACACTCCTGTACAGCACACTAAATAATTGTTCAATAATTGTTCACTGGACTGTAGTACATATAACTGAGAGAAAAAATGTAGTCTTTAAATGGCGGCTATTGTACCGCAAACCACTCAGTTTTTCACTATACTGTAGTATTTATAACTGAGAGAAAAAATGTAGTCTTTAAATGGCGGCTATTGTACCGCAAACCACTCAATTTTTCACTGGACTGTAGTACATATAACTGAGAGAAAATACGTATTTTATAGACTGACGCTACTGTACAGCACACTACATAATTGTTCACTGGACTGTAGTATATTTAACTGAGAGAAAAACATAGTCTTTAAATGGCGGCTATTGTACCGCAAACCACTAAATTTTTCACTGGACTGTAGTACATATAACTGAGAGAAAAAAACGTAGTCTTTAAATGGCGGCTATTGGACCGCAAACCACTCAATTTTTCAATGGACTGTAGTACATATAACTGAGAGAAAATACGTATTTTATAGACTGACGCTACTGTACAGCACACTACAGAATTGTTCACTGCACTGTAGTATATATAACTGAGAGAAAAAACGTAGTCTTTAAATGGCGGCTATTGTACCGCAAACCACTCAATTTTTCACTGGACTTTAGTATATATATAACTGTGAGAAAAAATGTAGTCTTTAGACTGTGGCTAATTTAAGGCAAACCACTCAATTTTTCACTGGACTGTAGTACATATAACTGAGAGAAAAAACGTAGTCTTTAAATGGTGGCTATTGTACCGCAAACCACTAATTTTTTCACTGGACTGTAGTATATATAACTGAGAGAAAATATGTATTTTATATACTGACACTATTGTACAGCACACTACAGAATTGTTCACTGCACTGTAGTATATATAACTGAGAGAAAAAACGTATTCCCTAGACTGACACTCCTGTACAGCACACTACATAATTGTTTACTGGACTGTAGTATATATAACTGAGAGAAAAAACGTATTTTCTAGACTGACGCTACTGTAGAGCACACTACAGACTTGTTCACTGCACTGTAGTATATATGACTGAGAGAAAAAATGTATTCCCTAGACTTACACTACTGTACAGCACACTACATAATTGTTCACTGGACTGTAGTATAAATAAATGAGAGAAAAAACATATTCCCTAGATTGCACTACAGATCCCAGCAAGCCAAAGCACAGCAGCAGCAGCAGCAGCAAAAATGAGTACTGAGAGGACTTTGGGCAATTTCTTTGGGGTCTGTGTGGACCACGTGCTGTCCATTCTGCCACCAGTCGCTGTGCACAGTGTGCAGCCAAGATGGCGGGAGCTGCACTACAAGTCCCAGCCAGCAGCCAGGAGGAAACAAAAGAAAAGGTGCTTGTAGCCCTTAGAAGGGCTGTTGGATTCTTTGATGATGATTCCTGCCTAACCAACATCTAAATTGAGGCCCTAGCACTCTCCCAGACAGACAGCAGCTCTATCCCTAATCTCATGCAGGCGGCGTCTGACGCAAGCAGCGCTGGACCAGATTCTTATATTCCCAGGTCATCTGATCTGGCCAGCCAATCCCTGCTATCGACTTGTAGGGGTCCCACGTGATGCTCGGAGGTACCAAAGACTCTCCTGCATGTTGATTGGCTGAGAAAAGGCACCTAACATGCAGGTAGAGGAAGATGCCATTTCCTCGAGGATCACGATATGCTCGTCCGAGTATCGAGCATGTACGAATACCCTGATGCTCGGACGAGCATGTTCACTCATCTCTATTTACAATCACTGATGGAAATCACTAACCACATTTTGAACCACAATTCTTCTTTTTTTTTTTGCTAAGCATTTATAGATTGCCCTTTGCAAGTACAGTATGGGTTTATAGTGTGTCTACATCTTTCTTCATCTTAACTGAAGAAACAGTGTTGACATATGCTTTTCTCAACCCAGATAATATTTAGATTCATAAATCATCTTCCATAATGATTTTTATTGATGACTATTCCTGCCAGTGAACTAGACCATCTGTGAATGGCATCTGTTAGAAAAGTTTTGCATCTCAAAGTTGTCACCATGTTAGTAATAATAACCTATTATTCTTTTTTCTAAGGTCTAGACTTTAAGATACCAAATAAATATAAACAGAAACAGCGAGCAGAGTATAATATTTGCAACCTTTGCACACTTGCATTTGGGGATAATTTTATTATTTTTAAATTGCATCAAAAAGTTAATGCAAAGGAAAGGAGAAGTATTTCATTCACATCTTTTGCTATTTGTATTTATTTTCGTTGCTTATGTAGCACCAATGTGTTTTTCAAACCTGTATAGAGATTGTCACCATTTAAATCAGTTCATGCCTGTTTTCCCAGTGGGGCTTACAATGTAATTTCCCTATCTCAGAAGCCATTTAGCCTAACACTACCATTTTAGAATGTGAGAAGTAATTGGAGTGCTCAGAGGAAACCACACATAACCAAGGAAGAACATATAAGCCTGTACATTTTGACCTTGGTCAAACTTGAACCCAAGACCCTTGTGCTGTAAGGCCAATAGTGATAACAACTGAGCCATCATGCCTTTTAAGCCCACTACTGCAAAAAAAAATGCACCAAAAGCTGTCACAAAACCTGTGTGTGTACCCAGTTTTATTTAGATTCACACCTATGACAAAGTGTTCTTTAAAAGGGTTATCTGGGAAATGATAATGAAGACTTATCCTTAGGATAGGTCATCATTATCACATTAGTGGGTGTCCAAGTCCTGACCTCAAAAAAGGGAGGGTGAGGAGTCCTATGATGAATGTGTGCTGGACAGGACCTGGAAGTCAAATCAGGGTGCTGAGGACAAGGCAACATCGGAAGAGGAGGGTGATGGCGGCACCAATAAAGCATAGGCCAGGTACCTCCTAAAGAACAGCCAGGGCCATGTCTGCTTCAGGCTCTGGTGACGCCACTAATGCAGTGGTTGGGTGTGGCCCAAAATGTGCCAGAGCTAAGCCCAGCTCGGCTGCCTCTACCTCTGCGTAAGTATCTCTTTGCCTTGTGCAAGAACAAAATAAAATGTGGGTGGGCAAACACAAACGTACACACCACAGCTCTATTAAACATATGTAGCAGCATTACTTTATCCAGTTGGCAAACAGAGATGGCAGCCAGCCACTATGGCAGGAGTTCCTTTCTTCTCCCAGTCCAGCTGTGGCATCCAGGCTGCATCCACAGGCAGTACGGTGTCTTTCACATCGTCATCATCCCTTTCTTCTTCTTCCGCTGCATTGTTATCAGTCAATAACGGAATGCATGGCCATAGGAAGCTACTATGTGCCCAGCAATCCAATGGTGTGCAAGCTTAATTCCCACCTGGCCAAGTTGTTGTTGCTACAGTACCAATTAGTTGAATTTGCTGCCTTTAGAGAGTTAATGGCGTGTGCGCAGCCTTGATTTCTACCAAAATGCCATCCTGCTTTGTACTCTCAAAAACAATGTGGGCCACTCCCTGTGATTCTCACTGTGCAGCAAGGTTCACGCCACGGTGGACACTTATAGTAACATAGTAACATAGTTTATAAGGCCGAAAAAAAGACATCTGTCCATCCAGTTCGACCTGTTTTCCTACAAGTTGATCCAGAGGAAGGCAAAAAACCCCTGTGCGGTAGAAGCCAATTTTCCTCACTTTAGGGGAAAAAATTCCTTCCCGACTCCAATCAGGCAATCAGAATTACTCCCTGGATCAACAACAACCCATATCTAGTAACTATAACCTGTAATATTATTACCCTCCAGAAATACATCCAGGCCCCTCTTGAACTCTTTTAGTGAACTTACCATCACCACCTCCTCAGGCAGAGAGTTCCATAGTCTCACTGCTCTTACCGTAAAGAATCCTCTTCTATTTTTGTGAACAAACCTTCTTTCCTCCAGGCGCAGAGGATGTCCCCTCGTCACGGTCACTTGGAGCAGCTCTTATAGACAGGGCCAGCCATGGTCATGGTCACTTGGAGCAGCTCTTATAGACAGGGCCAGCCCACTAGGTCAGTGCTTTTTCCGGCAGTGGCAAAGCAGCACTCCGGCAACGAGGTGAGTTCCTTTTGACCCGCCTATGATTGTGATCACACCAGGCACTTATCCACCCCCTATTCCTCTTCTATGGACAGATTCCTATCCCCAACTGTAGCTAGACCCAGGGTTGCTTGCGGTACCCTTCCTTTCTATCACGTGTCAGGTCAAACGTTGTCACGCTGTGTTGGAGTTTATTGGCCTGCAAGAGAGTAGACACACCAGACAGCAAACATCCTGCTGGCTGTCACCCCACTGAATCCAACTGGGCAAGATGGTCAGCAACAATTGGCACAACATCTTGACCGCCAAGAATCTGGAGACAATAACACATGCTTCCTACATGACGCACATTATCAACCTAGTGGTGCAGCGCTTTCTAAATAAGTACACTGCCTTTTGCAATTTCCTGGCAAAGGACAGGGGACTGTCCCAGCACTTCAGTCACTCTTTTGTGGCAAGGAACGCTCTCCTAAACCTGCAGTTATAGAATGGTCTGCCGCTACAATGCTTAATCGGCTATGTGCCAACTCACTGGAATTCAACCTTGCACATGTTTGAGCATTTGTACGAGTAGTGGAAAGTCATGAACGATTTTGTCATGCGTCAGGCCGCCTAAGCAGGGAGCATGTGTTGCTTCAAGGTCAGGCAGTGGAAGCTCATCCGAGATGCCTGCTGGGTGCTTAAGCCCATCTAATAGGCCACTACATTTGTCAGCATGGACAACTGCGGCATGAACAATGTCATCCCTTTCATATTTATCTTTGAACAGATGCTGACACTCAAGTAGGGGATAACAGCAGAAAAAGAGCAGCTGATGCATCTTGCTGTCCTCCCTATAGTTGTTGGGGACACACAAAGGGAATAAGTAATGGAAGAGGAGAATGACGAAGATGAGAGAAAGATTTAAGATGAGGAGCTGCTACTGCAAGAGGGGGAGGAAGTGGAAGAGCAAGAGGATAATGATGAGGATGGCCCGGTCAAGACACCCAATCGTGTCAGTGAGGGGCGGAGCCTTAAAGAAGTAGCCCCTCAGGAGAGCTGGGCAGAAAAGGGGGAATGCTTTCCAGAAAGAGAGGACAAATTGCATTATTACCAGGAAACATTGTGTACGCAGCTTTCCCCAGCTTATGGCCGGCAGACGCCTGCTTCAACCATGTTTGAAAGGCAGGCCCCTCGTCTTCCCCTGCAGAGTAAACCCCCCCTCCATGATTGTAAGTGCCACACCAGGCAGAGTCCAGTCATCAAGCCGTCAACTCATGCATCAATGCACAGGTTCAAACTTATCTAAACTCTGACCAGTCTGTGTCGCATACCCAGTTCCCTGACCCCATGGATTTGTGGGTAGACAGACTGGAACAGTGGCCCAAACTGCCACAGCATGCTTTCTTTTTTCTTACCCTGCCTCCCGTGTCATCTTGGAGAGGGTTTTCAGCACAGTGGGAGACATGGTGATACCCAAAAGGAGGAGTTGAACATAGAGTAAAGAATCTCATAACATGTAAAAGTAAATATGTAGTTGATGTGGTGTATTGTAACTGTGGAAGATTCTATATTGGGAAAACTAAAAGATCTCTATTTGAAAGGTTCCGCGAACACTTCTATTCAGCGATCACTAGTAATGGGTGCCCCCCAGGTTAATTGAACATGTACGTTCGTCACACGAGGGCAACCCCAGAGTTCTAAGATTTTCAGGCTTGGAATTGATCCCAATACAACCACAAGGGGATGATAGACACCTGACTTTACTTAGTAGGGAGTCCAGATGGATCCTTAGATCAGAAGCCATGGGACATTTAGGCTTAAATGAGAAAAATGATCTAACTGTGTTTCTATGAACAATGTTTTTAACATGTAGTCCTGTTAATGGTTTTTACATATCACTTTTTGTATGTACCGCTCAACCTGTGTTGTTGTCCATGCGCCAACTGGTTGGATCGGGTCAAAAGGGTGAGACATGCGTGCGTCTGCACGCAACTGGCCTGAGGAAGCTCGAGTTGGCACGAAACGGCCGTCGGCAGAGACTCACCTGCGGTGAGATGCATATGTCTGCCCCCCACACGGCAATGTAAGTGTGTACCTTCTGTTCTGTAGCAAGCCTGATACATAGAACCAAGCCTGATACATAGATCTCATCCACCTCACCTTGGTGGTGGTGCTCCATCTTGCTACTGTTGCTGTCTGTCTACCTATTATCAACTTCTGTACAGCTGCTGCTGCAGCCTGCATCATGCTACTAATGCATCTCAGTCAGTTTACGTGTAGTTTCCATACGGTTGAAATTTATAAATTCTGTATGTCATTGCTTACAGGTGAAAAAAAAATGGGGGGAGTGGGACAGTTTTTTGTTTTTCTCATAACACCTATTAAACATCATCTGCCCCCAAGGGAAATTTTTGAAAGCTTTGGAATATGAAAAAGCTTGAGGCATGCACCAGAACAGTGTCTTTTTAAAAACATTGTATGATAACAGTCAAATGTGCATTTACCCATACCTATGTAATGTATGTCAGTGTCACTTAGACATCATTTGCTATTGCTGCCATTGCATTCCAGAGCTTGAGGAGGGGGGAAATCATAAATAATAAGACAATAAGACAAAAAGCGATAACAAGTTTTCTTAAAAAAATAATGACTGCTAGGTGGCTACAGGGGTTATATACCAACTTTAACCTTTCCTTCCTCAATACAATAAGTACACTCAAAGGGACTCAATTTGTATAAACAGTGGATCACAAAGCAGGATGCAACAATGTAACTACATTTAGGGTGCATAGGCAATAATGATTACATATACCCTGCTACCTTGTGTTACTAATGTTGCTTATCAAGCAGAGCTGGAGTTCCACAAAATCCCCTTATTGTAAATCAATGGGGCACATATGCATTTACTCCTGCTTGTAACTGCTGGCTGTGAAGGGTCAATTCTAATGCATACCCTGCACCGCAGTATTGCTGCATCCACTTAACGTCCCTATTGTGAGTGAGTGTGCATAATAAAGACCTAAAGTTTCTACTGCTCGACGCGTTTCTTTATACCAGCATTAGCTGGCGTATCATCAGGAGCTATAGTAGGTATGTATAACATACTAAAGGCAAGAGATTCTATGCACTAATAGACGGCTCACGCCTGATCAAACACGCACGGCATCTATGCCTGTTCCGGCTCTATGGCGGCCGTAGCGCGCGCCGCCGAGCCCGCAGTTTAAATGAAAAAGAAAACACCCAGGGGACGAACTACAGGACCGCTACTCAAATCGCTACCCAGCGATACTCAGAGTGCCTATCCCATTATTTGTGTTCACGTCTCCAGGATACCGAAAACAATCATAGAATGTTGCTGGCTGATCTTACCGGTAAATACATCAAGGTGGGATTGTCACAAATAAAGAGGTCCTTCATATATCAGAAACTTCCAACATTACTATAACCTATAGTACATATCGCGAATAGTATATTAATATATGGATAGACTGAAGCATACCCCAATAAACAATAGGAACAAGAGATATTCTTTTTCCTATATTGGGTAATTATTATTTATTATCATTAAGGGAAAAACTCATATACTTTCTTGTACTCATAAGAGGAATCACATCACAATCACCCTATACATACTGATGATTGAGGGATTATATTAGATCATTCCAAAAAGCAAGTATATGATACAAAATCATTTAGACCCGATGGCTTGAGTGTTTGCAGCATGAAAATCCATTGTGTCTCCTTCCGTAATAGGAGATTATCTAAGTCTCCCCCACGTTGCGGTGTCTTTACATGTTCCAAGCCTTGGAACGTGATACAATCTGTTCTTCCTTTATGAAATTAATGCATATGGAGAGCTATGGGAGTGTCTGATGAATTGCGGATATCCCTAAGGTGTTCACCTATCCGCCTTCTAAGCTCCCTCTTTGTCTTTCCAACATACTGTAGCTTACATCTGCAGGTAGCCACATAGATAACCCCTGTGGTTTTGCAATTGATAAAAGATTGTATCATATAGTTACGTCCTGTGACACAGCACGTTACTAGAGATGAGCGAGCACTAAAATGCTCAGGTGCTCGTTATTCGAGTCGAACTTTTGCCAATGCTCGGGTGCTCGTTTCGAATAACGAACCCCATTGAAGTCAATGGGAGACTCGAGCATTTTTTGCAGGGGACCAAGGCTCTGCCTAGGGAAGGCTGGGTGAAAACCTGGAAACCTCAGAAAATGATGGAAACACCACGGAAATGGACAGAAAACAGCAGGGGCAGCATGCATGGATGCCTCTGAGGCTGCCTAATCCAACCATTACCCCAAATTCTCAGGCAACAGCCTGGTGGTTACCCTCATGGCAATTGTGCTCACCCAGACAAAGAAAGGTGAGGCACATGCCCATTACATGTTAGGGAAGCACCCAACTAGGTGCAACAAAGGTCCATCACCGCCAATTGTCAGGGACACGGTAATGGTGACCCACTTAAAAATGCTGCCTGACAACCTGGCGGTGAACCCCTGATTGTCTGTCTTTCAATAAGATTGCAGTGTAAAGCATGGTGGTGAGCCTCAGTAATAAGATTGCAGTGTAAAGCATGGTGGTGAGCCTCAGTATGACTTTTTAGATGGAGATTGCATGTGGTCACGTACCACCTGGAACCCCATAGTCACCCCTTCTCTGATGTGCTACCCCAGAACATTCTCTGCCCCAATTCGCAAGACCTTTTGCAGTCTCCGTGTGCTGACAGTGGGGATTTACCAGTGTTGTCTGAGGAGGTGGTGGACAATGGCGAGACACAGGTGTCGGGGGGTGAGGTAGTTGTATGGGAAACAAGTTACAGTGGGGATTCCTTTGGGGGGACTTTCTCATGATGGGACAGATTCAACATGGGTGAATCAGGCACAGGAACAGATCAATTTTTTTTTTTTTTTGTGTTTATTTAACTTTTATTTAGCACAAATAACCACAGAAATATTTATTCGTTCTCTTCGCTGCACAGTATGGCATTGGGGTTCGTCATTTTGATGGTGAGCTGTGCCGCTCTCTCCACAATGGTCTTTTGGTTCTTTGAGGAGACGTTGAGGAGATCAGTGAAATTCAGTGAATGACGACGCAGGACCCCAACTTAAAAATTTAGCATCAACCGGTACAGTCGTAAATTATGAGCTTGATCAAGTGTGGCATGTGTTCTCTGTATTCTTCTCAGTTTATTACCGTATATGGCAGCTATCCGGAAAAATAGTTTGGAGAGAGAGAAAGATAGGAAAAAGACATAAATTGTTTGGAGAGAGGGCCTGTAGGTGGACCTCCGGAAAAATTGTTTGGAGAGAGGGCCTGTAGGTGGACGTCCGGAAAAATTGTTTGGAGAGAGGGCCTGTAGGTGGACCTCCGGAAAAATTGTTTGGAGAGAGGGCCTGTAGGTGGACCTCCGGAAAAATTGTTTGGAGAGAGGGCCTGTAGGTGGACCTCCGGAAAAATTGTTTGGAGAGAAGGCCTGTAGGTGGACCTCCGGAAAAATTGTTTGGAGAAAGGGCCTGTAGGTGGACATCCGGAAAAATTGTTTTGAGAGAGGGCCTGTAGGTGGACCTCTGGAAAAATTGTTTGAAGAGAGGGCCTGTAGGGGGTCCTCCTGAAAAATTGTGGTAAAAGAGTGCCAGTTGGACCTCTAAAAAATGGCGTTTTTTTGGTCAGCGTTAGGCAAAGACGACATGGATGGGGAGGAGGAGTAGGAGGAGCAGAGAAGAGAAATCGGATACATAAGTAATGTTAATCTTTAGCTGCTTTCCCCAGGAGGAGATTTGAATTCCGGTGAAATCCAGGCTTTGTTCATTTTAATAAGCGTCAGCCTGTCAGCGCTGTCAGTTGACAGGCGTGTACGCTTATCGGTGATGACGCCACCAGCTGCACTGAATACCCGCTCTGACAGCACGCTAGCGGCAGGGCAGGCCAGCACCTCCAAGGCGTACAGCGCAAGTTCAGGCCACGTGTCCAGCTTTGAAACCCAGTAGTTGTATGGAGCAGAGTGATCACGCAGGATGTTGGTATGGTCAGCTAGGTACTCCCTCACCATCTTTCTGTACAGCTCCCCCCTACTCTGCCTAGACTGGGGACAGGTGACAGTGTCTTGCTGGGATGACATAAAACTGGCAAAGGCCTTGGAGAGCGTTCCCCTGCCAGTGCTGGACAAGCTGCCTGCTCGGCTCCTCTCCCCCGCTACTTGGCCCACAGAACCATGCCCTCTGCCGCTAGCGGCGTCAGATGGGAAGGATTGTTTCAGCTTGTGCACCAGGGCTTGTTGATATCTATTCACTCTCATACTCCTTTCCTCTGCAGGGATGAGAGTGGAAAGGTTCTGCTTGTACCGTGGGTCCAGGAGAGTGAACACCCAGTAATCGGTGTTTGAAAAAATGCTTCTAACGCGAGGGTCACGGGATAGGCAGCCTAACATGAAGTCTGCCATGTGCGCCAGAGTCCCAACACGTAAGAATTCCCTCTCCTCACTGGCCTGACTCTCCATTTCCTCCTCCAAGTCCTCCTCTTCAGCCCATACACGCTCAAGAGTTAAGGACTCAGCACTGGTACCCTCTACTGTCTCGACGACATTCTCCTCCTCTTCCTCCTCATCCTCATCCCCCTCCTCCGATACGCGCTGAGAAACAGACCGGAGGGTGCTCTGGCTATTAAGCAACGTATCTTCCTCCACCATCTCTTGTGACAAGCGCAAAGCATCCGACTTGATGCTGAGCAGTGAGTTTTTCAACAGGCAAAGCAGCGGGATGGTGAGGCTGATAATGGCGGCATCGCCGCTGACCATCTGTGTTGACTCCTCAAAGTTGCTCAACACCTGGCAGATATCAGACATCCACGTCCACTCCTCATTGTAGACTTGAGGAATCTGAGTGACCTGACTACCAGTTCTGGTGGAAGTTGACATCTGTCAGTCTACAATCGCTCTGCGCTGCTGGTAAACTCTGGATAACATGTTTAATGTCGAATTCCATCTCATGGGCACATCGCACAACAGTAAGTGAGCGGGCAGTTGTAGGCGGCGCTGCGCTGCCCTTAGAGTGGCAGCATCTGTGGTGGACTTGCGGAAATGCGCACTGATGCAGCGCACCTTGGTGAGCAAATCAGACAGATTGGGGTATGTCTTGAGGAACCGCTGAACTATGAGATTGAACACGTGGGCCAGGCATGGCACATGTGTCAGTCTGCCGAGTTGCAGAGCCGCCACCAGGTTACGCCCGTTGTCACACACAACCATGCCTGGCTTGAGGTTCAGCAGTGCCAGCCACAGATCAGTCTGCGCCGTGATGCCCTGTAACAGCTCTTGGGTGGTGTGCCTTTTGTCACCTAAGCTCAGCAGTTTGAGCACCGCCTGCTGGCGCTTACCCACGGCACTGCTGCTGCGCCTAGAGCTACCGACTGAAGGCGCCGTGCCTACGGATGGTAATTCGGAGGAGGAGGTGGAGGAGGGGTCGGAGGAGGAGGCATAGTACGTCTGAGAGACCGTGACCGAGGTAGGCCCCGCAATCCTCGGTGTGGGCAGTACATGAGCGGCCCCAGGGTCAGTCTCGGTCCCAGCCTCCACCAAGTTAACCCAATGTGCCGTCAGTGAGATATAGTGTCCCTGCCCGGCAGCACTTGTCCACGTGTCCGTGGTTAGGTGGACCTTCTCAGAAACAGCGTTGGTCAGGGCACGGATGATGTTCTCTGACACGTGCTGGTGTAGGGCTGGGACGGCACATCGGGAAAAATAGTGGCGGTTGGGGACCGAATACCGAGGGGCAGCCACCGCTATGAGATTGTGAAAGGCCTCGGTCTCTACCAGCCTATAGGGCAGCATCTCCAGGCTCAGCAATTTGGAGATGTGGACGTTGAGGGCTTGGGCATGTGGGTGGGTGGAACTGTATTTCCTCTTGCGCTCCAGCGTCTGCTGTAAAGACAGCTGAACGCTGCGCTGGGACACTGTGGAGGATCGTGGAGGCGAAGGTGTGGTTTTCCGGTGGGAGGCGCTCGTGCCGGGGTCCTGGGCAGGGGGTTGACTAGCAGAGGCAGCGAGTGACACAGGGGAAGGAGCAGTGGTGTGACCCGCAGGAGGTGGTGAACGGCCTTGGTTCCATTGAGTGGGGTGTTTAGCACTCATATGCCTGAGCATGCTGGTGGTGGTTAGGCTAGTAGTGGTGGCACCCCTGCTGATCCTGGTGTGGCACAGGTTGCACACCACAGTCCGTCGGCCATCCTCACTTTCTTTAAAGAACCTCCAGACTTGCGAACATCTAGGCCTCGCCACGGGAGCTTCACTACGTGAAACAGTTGCTGCTGATGCACCAGCTCTGGCCCTGCTTCTCCCTCTGGCCACACCACTGCCTCTTCCAACCTGTTCTGGTGCAGTACTCGCCTCCGCCTCTGAAGCACTGTCTTCACTCGGCTTATCAACCCAGCTTGGGTCAGTCACCTCGTCATCCTCCGATTCCTCAGTCTGCTCCCCCCTCTGACTTCCTGCCCTGACAACAACTTCACCACTGTCTGACAACCGCGTCTCCTCATCGTCCGACACCTCTTTACAAACTTCTTCCACTAATTCAACATTGTCATCATCATCACCCACAGACTGCGACAGTTGGAAAACTTGGGCATCGGGAACGAGGTCAGCAGCAACCTGAGAAGTGGTTTGTGACTCTGGGAAGGGTCCAGAAAACAGTTCCTGAGAGTATGCCGGATCGCATTCCAAATTTTCCTGGGAGGGGGCAGACTGGGGGGAAGGAGGTTGAGGTGGAGGAGCCAGAGGAGTGCTCCCTTGGGTAACGTGGGTGGACTTCGTGGAAGACTGACTGGTGGACAAATTACTTGAAGCATTGTCCGCAATCCACGACATCAGCTGTTCGCACTGTTGTGGTTTCAACAGTCCTCTACCACGTGTCCCTGTAAGTTGAGACATGAAGCTAGGGAGTGTAGCTCTGCGGCGTTCCCCTGCTCCCTCATCAGCAGGTCCTGTCTCACCCTGCCCAGGACCACGGCCTCTGCCCCATGCAGTAATTGAATGCCCATGCCCACGCCCACGCCCTCGTCCTCGACCCTTAGCCCTGGGGTTCAACATTTTCTGTATATAAGTGTATACATGGGCCTGCTGTACTGAAACCTACAAACTTGTTCAGTCTGGTTTAATTAAGTGACGTACAGAAAGTGTCACCTGGACAGAAAATACGGATTGTAGTGAGTGTACTGAACTGTGACACACAGAATGATCAGGCCAGCCAACCCCTGCTATCGACATGTAAGGGCCCCACGTGATGCTGGGTGTACCGCAGAGTCTCCTGGCTTGTGATTGGCTGTGTTTATAGGCGCCAAAAATGCACAATGCTGAAGTTGCCATTTTCTCGAGCATGGCGAGATAATCGTCCGAGCAGCGAGCACTTACGAGTACCATAATACTCGAACGAGCACCAAGCTCGGACGAGTATGCTCGCTCATCTCTACACGTTACTATATTACCACGCTTGATCACCGGGCATGCCACACAATCACTACATTTGAACATCCCCTTAGGTCTACTCTTATCCAACCAGGATTTTTCTATTGGGGTAGTGTAGAGGCTGTGCACTAATCTGTCACGGATATTTCCTCCACGTCTATATGTAATGGCAGGGCGATCATCAACCAATTTCCCAACATCTGGGTCAGATTGTAGGATGCTCCAGCATTCCGTAAGGATTTGTCGCACTTGTTTATGTGCTACATCATAGATGCCTATAATCCTGGAGGCATCCTTCTGCTCACCTGATTGATCTCTCGGGTGGAGGTGACTTTCTCTATCACAGCTCGCTGCATGATGATATGCAGTTGACAAGAATGCTGGGGGATATCCTCTTTCTTTGAACCTCCTATGGAGATCATTTGCCGCCCATCTGAAGTCTGACCATTCTGAACAGTTTCCTTGCGCCCTTAAATACTGGCCTTTCGGGATACCCTTTTTGAGGGCATATGGATGATTACTTTCCTAGGCCAGTAGTGTATTAGTTGTTGTTGGCTTTCTGTAAACTTTTGTGGTCAGCTTACCTGATATCTCCATTTTAATAGAGATATCCAAGAACGTGAGACTCTCCTCACTAATCTCACTCGTGAAGTATAGTCCCAAATGGTTTACATTTAAGGCGGCTACAAATTTCTAGAATGAGGATTTATTCCCCTTCCACAAAATGAAGACATCATCAATGAACCTCATCCATAATAAAATGGATGAGGTCCATTGTTCCATGTTGTCGCCAAAGACGATCTCACGTTCCCACCAGCCCAGGTAGAGTTTAGCAAATGTGGGGGCACAAGGGCTCCCCATTTCCACCCGCCTGAGCTGGTGGTACACGTGACGATCAAATAGGAACACATTACGGCTCAAAATGAATTCTAGAAGTTATATAATGAATTCATTATGCTGTCTTAGATGTAGACCTCTCTGGTCCAGGAAGGCCCTAACAGCCTCACATCCCAGATGATGAGGGATGGAACTGTATAGGGCCTCCACATCCAGACTCGCTAACAAGGTGCCCTCCTCACATATCACATCGTTAAGCCTTCTTAAGACATCCATCGTGTCACGTGTATATGATGGTAAACTGGTGACAAAACCACGCAAGATCTTATCAACGTATATACTGATCTTTTCAGTGAGGCTGCCTACCCCTGAAACAATTGGTCTTCCTTTCAGCGGATGGACGCCTTTATGCAATTTCGGAAGACTATAGAACGCCGGCATCACTGGAAAATCAGGTAACAAGACTGCAAACTCTGTCTTGCTGATAAGCTTAGGCTTAAGTGCAGAATTTAATATATCAGCCAGTTCATTCTTATACTGTGAAAGGGGGTTATTTTCCATTCTGGCATAGCATGCGTCATAAAATACGCATGCACATGTCCTGGTAGAGCCTGCTACCCAAAACTACCACATTTCCCCCCTTGTCTGAAGGTTTAATAGTGATGTCGGTATCATTTTTAATGCTTCAAGGGCCACCCATTCATCTTGCGACAAGTTATTGGGATGTTCATTATGTACTTTAAGAGATCTTAATCTCTCTGTAGTGACCGTGAGGAATGCATCTAGAGCCGAATAATTAGAAAGAGGGTCCTGCGCCGATCTCCTTTCCACCCTCTTCTAATAGGTCTGTGAGTAACTGTACATCCGGAAGTTCATGTTCAGAAATCCTCAAATGTGTACATTGTTCTTTATCATGCGTTAGGAAAAATTTTCTCCATTTTAATTTTCTTATGAAGAGATGGATATCTTTTACCCAATTGAATGGGTTATATTTACAGCTGGGGACAAAGGAGAGGCCACGTTTTAATAAATTCATCTCTGAGTCAGATAATGTACGGTCGGACAGATTTATAACTTGTAATTGACCTGTATCCTCCGTCTGTCCTAAGGGTCTCTCCTGTTTCTGAGTTGGTAATCTGCGGTCGGCGGAGGTGTTCCTAAAAAAACCCCCACTATTCTGAGCCCTATTACCTCTTCCTCTCCCTTGGTTTCTGCTAGATTGTCTATTTTGACCTCTACCACGTCCCCTTCCCCTTTTCACATAGGATGACTACTCACTTTTCGCATCTGACTCCGTATCATAGTCTGTTGAAGATTGTTCAGTATCACTCTCCTGTGTCCTATTTCTAGGTTTAATGAAATAAAAAATCTTGCCTTCTTTAAAATCCCTTGTATCTCTCACAAATTGGTTGTGTTTTCTTTCCTTAAGGAATCCCGTGAACCTCTCTATACTTTGCTGTAATAGGTACTAGAATTGGGTGGGCACACTTACATTAGCAGTCAAGGCAATCAGTCACCGATAAATTTAGATGAGGTAGTGAATAGTTAATAAATAATAAATAATTAATACATATATGTGATAAACTAAAATTATTTATTATAATAATCCTGATTAAAAAAAAAGGTAACAAAAATAACAAAAATAAAAAGAGTATACTGGGCCCAGTTAATGGTATGAAGTAAAAAATAGATAAAAAATAAAAAATAATAACAAAAATGAAGGCATAAAAATATAATTATAAAATATAAAAATCCAAAAAATACTGTAATGGCAATAGTCCAATGTGCTATGTTGTGATCCAGTCAAATCACTGTATTTCAGTGGAGTCCACTACGGTATATATGTACCAGATGTAAGTATAACGTTGCCTTGAATGGTTATATTCAAATGAACGGCATCTCCTATTCAAGTAACAATAGTAACAGTTCAATAGATCCCAAGGTATCGGTTTATGAAATATACGTATATTCTCATTCAATTGCCAGTCAGGCTTGGTACTTTACCCACTCCTCTGGTATGTGTGTCGCTTATTCCGGCGTGACTTCTCTCCGTCTCCTCTGCTCAGCGTTGCTCTGTGCTGTAGCGAGCGCGCGCGCTTGCCGGCGTTTTGTAGTTTAAACCTCGTGGCGTCCCACGTGGATACTGGTTTCGGTGCTGTGGTGTGCGCTGATGGCCTATCAGCGTCACAGTATCGAGGTGAGTTCTCTGGTATAAATGGAACTTGTAGTTGCGCTAGGTAGTAATTGCGCTGTATAGTGGTTATTTCACTGGTTCTCACTGGATCTCTCTCTCTGGGAGAGAGAGATCCAGTGAGAACCAGTGAAATAACCACTATACAGCGCAATTACTACCTAGCGCAACTACAAGTTCCATTTATACCAGAGAACTCACCTCGATACTGTGACGCTGATAGGCCATCAGCGCACACCACAGCACCGAAACCAGTATCCACGTGGGACGCCACGAGGTTTAAACTACAAAACGCCGGCAAGCGCGCGCGCTCGCTACAGCACAGAGCAACGCTGAGCAGAGGAGACGGAGAGAAGTCACGCCGGAATAAGCGACACACATACCAGAGGAGTGGGTAAAGTACCAAGCCTGACTGGCAATTGAATGAGAATATACGTATATTTCATAAACCGATACCTTGGGATCTATTGAACTGTTACTATTGTTACTTGAATAGGAGATGCCGTTCATTTGAATATAACCATTCAAGGCAACGTTATACTTACATCTGGTACATATATACCGTAGTGGACTCCACTGAAATACAGTGATTTGACTGGATCACAACATAGCACATTGGACTATTGCCATTACAGTATTTTTTGGATTTTTATATTTTATAATTATATTTTTATGCCTTCATTTTTGTTATTATTTTTTATTTTTTATCTATTTTTTACTTCATACCATTAACTGGGCCCAGTATACTCTTTTTATTTTTGTTATTTTTGTTACCTTTTTTTTAATCAGGATTATTATAATAAATAATTTTAGTTTATCACATATATGTATTAATTATTTTTTATTTATTAACTATTCACTACCTCATCTAAATTTATCGGTGACTGATTGCCTTGACTGCTAATGTAAGTGTGCCCACCCAATTCTAGTACCTATTGCTATTTCTTTACAAAGACCCTTGGGTAAGGTCAAGGGCGAGAGCACCTTATTCATTTTTCTCAATTTTGGTGAGCCACTATATTCAACTACTTTGCTGTAATACTATCTCTTTTTTTGTATATTCTGGGGACAATGAAAAGCCCTTGGCCACCTCAATACTTTCTTGTAATGTCACAGTATTTCTTGCCAGGATAGATTTTTCCTCCTGTAGTAACAGCTTCATTAATCTGAGTGAGGACTCCACTGATTCCCTTTCCCATTTTTTGAGAAATTCACTATTACACAACCTAACATTTCGTAGAATGGGATTTCTTAATCCTCTTGGTACAATTTTTTGCTTCAAATAAATCTCAAGGGATTGAATCTCCCACCAGGACCTCACCTGGTCTTTATATAGTCTTGTCAAATTTTTAAATACTGAGTTGATACTTGGTGAAAGAGTATGTGCTGGAAGTTCTTTTTTACATTTTGGGTGTCATCTGATATGGAGTTTGATCTGAATTTTGGGGCTGATCTACGGTAAGTTCCGTATAAATGTGGGGTGTAATCTGAGGTCTGTATGAAACAAAACCACTCCTATGCCCTGCTACTACCCACATTGGCTAGCCTAAATTTCATCTATGTATTTTATTTCATTTTTTATTTCAGGTCATACAAAAATGTGCACTTAATATGATGTTTGCAACTGTTATATATGTAATGTACCTGATGTACCAGCAGGTGGAAGCACACAAAGGTAGAGCTACTATACAGTTTACTCAGGATGTACCCTCCCATGCTATTCTGACCCCCCTTCTGGAGAGAAGTGGCATGTTCTGTAAAACTGGACTCAAAGGTCTGGACTCATTTATTACTACAACCGTCAATTATTTCCCCTATTTATTGCAACCAGAGCCAAAGCCTGGGTTGCAGGTAGGAGCACCATGAAACCGTGACACACCAGAGACATTTTAGGCCACACAATTATACCACTCGGCATTCCTACACCTGGGACATGTGTTACAACATCCTTAGCGGACCCTGGAGGGAGGCCACCTGTTGCATGTATACTGTAAAAGTGACCTTTAATCTGGGGTGTGTATGAATCTGGGGTCTGTATAACTTTGAGATTTTGTTATGATTTTGAAGTCTGATCTGGGGTCTGTATAAATTTGGGGGTCTGCATTAATTTTAGGGTCTAATCTGGGAGTCACTTTTAATTTTGGGCTCTCAATTGAGGTCTACATTGAGAAGGGGTTGTCCAGTCACGTGATTTTTTTATTTTTTTAACTGATTAGTATGCCACAAAAAAAAAAAACAAGAGTCATAAATCTCTCATTCTCACTGTTCTCACCACTAGGGGAACTCTTGGTATCCTTGCATGACATGGCCGACTGAGGTGAAGGTTGGGTGGTGAGTGTTTAATATTATATCATATTTGAAATGCACGTAGCCTGTCAACTGGAAATGTTTTCTATGTGTGTCCCATACAGTATATCCGGCAGAGTTTGAGACACCTGCTGTAGATAAATACTTCACCCATAAAAGAAAAGAATTAAGAATTAATCACTGCATGATTTTAATTTGCACAATTACAACTTTTATTTCCTCCCATAACACCCTTTTTCTAAAGATTCTGAGTAAATCTAGATAATAAAGACAGGCACTGGCATAAAATGCTAAATTGCTATAGATGAGCTATTTAAAGGGGCTCTCCAGGTTCAGGACTGAACCTGGATATAAGCTCTTCTTTAGTATTTTATTATATTAGATTTCCTTGTTCCGGTGCTCCCCCTTGTCAAGCTGTATCTTGCAGTGAAAGCCTGTGTTCATTTACTGCTATGTTAAGTGGAGTCTTACGCCTAGCAGTGAGCCCAGTGACTTCACCGACACATTGACGGTCTATAGTGCTGCTTGACACCGTTTTGGAGGGGAGTACTATACAAAAGTTGCATAGTAGGCACTTCCAAAACATCCACCAATAGCGCTATATCGGCAATCTGTGCCAGTGACATCACCGGGCTCACTGCTAGGTGGAAGTCTTCCCTTTGCATAGAGATGTGAAGCCCAGTACTAGAGATGAGAGAAGTTTTCAAAAATTTAATTCAGACGCTTTGCCAATTTTTTTTTTTTAATTTGATTTGATCCAATTTAATTTGTGATGAAATTCATTGCAGACACATGCATAGCCAGTCCGCTATGGTAGAGAAACAGTTACTGTGTGTCAGTATGACAGGCAGTTAACAGGCGTAACTCTTAGAATCACTTCACACTTTACTTATTTGGCCAAAACTGACCAAATAACTCAACTCTGAACTCAATGTTACTGTCAGGTATAAAGGATTTAACCGTGCAGTGACCCAAAATTGTACTATACAGTAGAGTAAAAGAGCACACTCCTTTTACACCGTCAGCTCATACAAGTAGCGGCCCCATGACAGAATCAAGAGGGTGTCAGAAGTAAGTTTGTGTTGGTGTCACAGTTTATTTTTCCCTCCTTCTGATCGGTCACAAGAACAACCCCCCCAAAAAATTGATCCTGTCTTTTGAGCATCTTCCTTCACACGGTCAACATTTCAACATTTGGTCACTAATCCATCAGTATTGCTAAGGCCAAAAAAAAAAAAAAAGAAATGGATCCAAAAAACAAAGATGACACATGATTGCAATATAGGCATGTCTTCTGTATTTTGTACCTATTCCTGCTTTGAGCATCCAAATCATGAGAATATCCTGATGCAGAATAGGGACCATGTGATAGAGGCCTTACGGATGCTCCAAAGCAAGGATTTGTTGTGTTTTTCATTTTTTCGTCCTTTTGACAGATCAGAAAAAAGCTAAAATAAATGATGATGTCAACAAGGCCAAACAGGGATACTGGTGGTCCAGTCACAGAGTGGTAAGGGTGACAACCGCATGAAGAGTCAAAATAGTGGACCAGTCACAGAATGTTGAGGGAGCAATTGCATGAGGAGTTAATATAGTGGCCCAGTCACAGCGTGAGGAGGGTGGCAACCGCATAAGGAACCCAGTTACAGAGTGATGAGGTGACAAAAGCATGAGGAGTCAATACAGTGGCCCAGTCATCTGGATTAGGAAGACAGAGGCTTGTAGGCTTGCAGACTTGAAAAAGGAGTGTATCTACTCCGAAATGCGTTGTCATCTACTTCTCAATAAAAAAAGAATTATCCACAATATATTGAGGTAGAGTTTTTGCACCAAGATTTATCAAACATTACAAACTTTTCCAGTCCATATCTCTCTATCAGAGTCACAGAATGGGGAGGGTGGCAACCCCATGAGGAGTCAACATAGTGGCCATGTCACAGATTGAGTAGGGTGGCAACCGCATAAGGAGTCGACATAGTGGCCCAGTCACAGAGTGGTGAGGGTGGCAACCACATGAGAAGTCAACATAGAGGCCCGGTTACAGAGTGGTGCGGTGACAACAGCATGAGGAGTCAACACAGTGGACTAGTTACATTATGGGGAGGGTGGCAACTGTATGACGAGTCAACAAAATGGCCCAGTCACAGAGTGGGTAGGGTGGCAACCACATGAGGAGTCAACATAGAGGCCCAGTCACAGAGTGAGGATGGTGTCATCCGCATAAGGAGTAGACATAGAGGCCCAGTTACAGAGTGGTGGGGTTACAACAGCATAAGGAGTCAACACAGTGACCGAGTTACATTATGTGGATGGTGGATACTGCATGAGGAGTCAACATAGTGGCCCAGTCACAGAATGTGGAAAGTGGCAACCTGTCACAAATGGGCTTGCGTCTGGTATCAGACGTTCTGCGCGGCTTTCAAAAGTGACATAATTTGACATGTTTTCCCCTTGGTTTGGTTGCTGTTTACCACACCCCTTCCCCTCAGCTGTTGTAGGTGTGGTAATTTTCTCTCCTCTATTTATTCCTTCATTTCCCAGTATTCACTGCGGTTTATACTTTCTACTGACTTAGTTGTTTGGAGCTGTTCTTGGCTGAGATCCAGTTGCTGCTATGTCTGCATAAAGATAAGTGTCATTTTCCCTATTGTGTTTATCCGTTGTTTGGAGTCTCCTATTCCTCCGTCTTGTTGGAGGAACGGGTTGACTCCTTCTCCTATCACTAACTACAGGGTTAGTTAGAAATTAGGTTCCTGTGTATGAACTCTCCTACAACTAAGGCCTGTTCATACTGGTAGTCAGCCAGGGCCTAGTCTCAGGGATTCCTGCAGGAGGTGACCCTTTCCCTTCTCCGGTCTGTTCCCTTCCCTCTTACGCTTGGTGTGGCTATACCCTCCACACCAGAGCGTGACATTATAAACCGCCAAAACAAAGATTTATGTCATTTTTGTGCTGACATGGATGCTATTGCTGCGCTTGCTGAACGCTGCAGGGACTCAGTTTGGAGGTGGCTGACATCCGCAACCAGATTCAGAGACCACAGGCTGGTGGTTCTGGGGGTGCTGAGTGTCAGGCCTGTTTGGAGCCTAAGGTCCCCCTCCCGGGGGGGGATAGATTTTCTGGGGGACGTGATAATTTTATTCTATTTAGGGTGGCATGCAAATTGTATTTCAGACTGCGTCCACATTCTTCTGGTAATGAGGAGCAGATGGTTGGTGTGGTCATCTCGCTGCTTAAAGGGGATGCGCAGTCATGGGCCTTTTCTCTGCCAACCGGATCGCAGTCTCTCCGGTCAGTAGATGAATTTTTCAAGGCTTTAGGGATTATCTATGATGACCCGGATCGTATCTCCCTGGCTGAGACCCAGATACATGACCTTTGTCAGGGTGAGCGGCCGGTTGAGATTTATTGCACTGAGTTTCGGAGGTGGGCGACCAATACTGAATGAAACGATCCGGCTTTACGTAGCAATTCTGTCAAGGTTTATCTGAAAGGCTGAAGGACGCTTTGGCCTTTCAGAAAACCCCTGTGTCTTTGGAAGCCGCTATGTCTTTTGCTGTGCGCATGGATAGGCGCCTGAGAGAGCGATCTAGGGGCCCCCGCTCTCAGGATGTACTATCACATAGTGTACTGTCTTCCTATGAAACTTTGGGTGAATATTCCCCTAGGTTGATGTCAGGGGACCAGGGGCGGTCTGAGAACTTAAAGTGGCCTTGGAAAAAATACTAAAAGTGGCCCCATTTTGTAGTTGGGTACAAATTGATCGAAGGCAGGGCAAGCAATACTATATTGCGGAACATTATACCATCCAACAGAGCCAAATACCACAGTCCATCACAAAATACTGCCAGCAGCACAAAATACACCCCCAAAAACTTCTACTGGCCGGCCCCCTGGGCATCGGCCCACCGGGAAATTTCCCTGTAAGGTCTATGGCCAATCCGCCCCTGCAGGGGACGAACCTATGCAATTAGGGCGAGTCACTCCTGTTTCCACTCGTAAACATTTTGGTAATAAAAAGGGTGTGTGTTTTTTCTGTGGTCAGAAAGGACACTTTATCAATGTATGTCCATGCTTTAAATCTCTAAAAGAGAGAAAAGAAAAGGGGGCGTTGAATTCTCATCTCACTCTTGGTGGGGTGGGTAGGGAGACTGAAAATGTGCATTTGTCTTCATCCTGTAGTACCCGTTTTCTCCTGACTGCCGAGGTGGCGCTAGAGTCAAAGGTTGTGAAAATTGAGGTGTTTATTGACAGCGGGGCAGGGGTGAACTTGATTGATGCTCAGTATGTCCGTATGCATGGATTGTCGCCGAGTTCTTTGGATAAGAGGATTTCTGTGTTTGCCATTGATTCTGCACCTCTATCTCAGAAGTGTTTGTCTCAGATGGTGCATGTTATCAAATTAAGAGTGGGTGAATTTCATCAGGAGCTTATTTCATGTTTTGTGTTGGAAGGTCTTCCTGCTCTTATGGTTCTGGGTTTACCGTGGTTAAGAAAACATAATCCGTCCATTGACTGGCATACTAGACAAATTGTGGATTGGGGCGATTATTGTGTTGACAATTGCCTCAATACATCTTTTTCTGCTTTAACCACTAAGACTCTTCCCTCTTTTATATCGGATTTCTCTGATGTATTTTCTGAAGGTGGGTGTCAGGAATTACCGGCTCACCGGGAATACGATTGTCCTATCAATTTTATCACTGGAGCAAAATTGCCCAAATCTAGGCTGTATAACCTTTCTGGACCTGAGAGAACGGCCATGAAGGAATATATTGGTAAGAGAGTTTGGCTAAAGGACATATTAGGCCTTCCAAATCTCCTGTGGCAGCAGGGGTTTTTTTTGTTAAGAAAAAGGACGGAACCCTTAGGCCATGTCTGGATTTCCGTGAACTCAATAGGATTACTGTCCGTGATCCGTACCCCCTTCCTTTGATTCCTGACTTGTTTAACCAGATTGTGGATGCCAAGGTGTTCTCCAAGTTAGACTTAAGGGGGGCATATAATCTGGTCAGGATCAAGGAAGGGGATGAATGGAAGACGGCCTTTAACACTCCTGAGGGCCAGTTTGAGAACCTGGTCATGCCTTTTGGGTTGACCAATGCTCCTGGTGTCTTCCAGCATTTTGTTAATGACATTTTTCATCATCTTGTGGGGAGGTTTGTAGTCGTGTATTTGGATGACATACTAATTTATTCTCCAGATATTGTGACACATCAGGATCACGTGAGGCAGGTGTTGAAAATCTTAAGAGATAACAAGTTGTATGCAAAATTAGAGAAATGTGTTTTTGCTGTACATGAGGTGCAATTCTTAGGATACTTGCTTTCATCTTCAGGTTTTCGTATGGATCCAGAGAAAGTCTGTGCTGTTCTGAACTGGGACCGACTTGAAAATCTGAAGGCTCTTATGCGATTTTTGGGGTTCACCAACTATTACCGAAAATTTATTAAGAACTATTCGACAATAGTTAAACCCTTAACTGACATGACTAGGAAAGGGACGGATGTCTCAGTGTGGTCTGATGCAGCGTTGCAAGCCTTCTCCGCTGTGAAGGAGTGCTTTTCTTCTGCCCCTATATTGGTGCAGCCAGATGTGTCACAACCTTTCATTGTGAAGGTTGACGCATCCGAGGTGGGGGTTGGAGCAGTTTTATCACAGGGCCCGTCACCTGGGAAATAGCGCCCATGTGCTTTTTTTTTTCGAAAAACTCTCTGCTGCGGAGAGAAATTATGATGTGGATAACAAAGAGTTACTGGCCATTAAGTTGGCTTTTGAGGAATGGCATCATTGGTTGGAAGGGGCGATTCATCCAATCACGGTATTCACTGATCACAAAAATCTGGCTTACCTGGAGTCGGCTAAACACCTTAATCCAAGGCAGGCCAGATGGTCTTTGTTCTTCACCAGATTCAATTTCATTGTCACATATCGTCCTGGGGTTAAGAATGTGAAGGCGGATGCCTTGTCACATAGTTTTCCCGGAGGTGGTGATTTTGAAGATCCGAGCTCTATACTGTCTGAAGGAGTGGTGATATCCGCTCTTTACCCTGATCTTGAGGCTAAAGTGTTTGAGGCCCAGGGAGATGCGCCGGAGTCTTGCCCTCCTGGCAAGTTGTTTGTTCCTTCTGATTTGCGTCATAAGGTGTTTGAGGAGCATCATTCTTCGGTGCTTGTGGGACACCCTGGGAGTAAATCCACTGTCGACCTCATCTCTCGTAGATTCTGTTGGCCAGGGCTGCGTAAGTGTGTTGAGGACTATGTGTCAGCCTGTAGTGTCTGTGCATGCGCTAAGGTGACACATACTCGACCTTCTGGACCTCTACTTCCATTAACCATCCCGTCCAGACCATGGACTCACCTATCCATGGACTTCATCACTGATCTGCCTGAGTCGTCTGGTAAGACAGTTATTCTGGTGGTTGTAGATCGTTTTAGTAAAATGGCGCACTTTATTGCATTACCCGGACTCCCCAATGCTAAAACTCTTGCACAAGTGCTTGTTGACAACATTGTGAAACTTCATGGCATTCCCACTGACGTGGTCTCTGATCGTGGGACTCAGTTTGTGTCCTGATTCTGGAGGGCGTTCTGTACTCGGCTCGGGGTACAACTGTCTTTTTCCTCTGCCTTTCATCCCCAGACGAATGGACAGACTGAGCGTACCAATCAGAGTCTGGAGACTTACTTGAGATGTTTTGTCTCTGAGAACCAGGAGGAGAGGTCCTCGTTTTTGTCTTTGGCTGAGTTTGCCATAAATAATCGCAGACAGGACTCCACTGGTAAGTCACCATTTTTTGGTGCATATGGCTTTCACCCGCAGTTTGGCACATTTTCTGGTTCTGATACTTCTGGTATTCCTGAGAAAGATCGTTTTTCGTCATCATTGTCTTCTATATGGCGAAAAATTCAAAATAACTTGATAAATATGGGTAACAAGTACAAACGTGTGGCTGACAGGAAACGTATGAATTGTCCGGACCTAAGTGTGGGTGATTCTGTGTGGCTGTCTACTAGGAAAATTAAGTTGAAAGTTCCTTCTTGGAAGTTGGGTCCAAGATTTATTGGCCCATATAAGATCATGGCCATTATTAATTCTGTAGCATTTCGTCTTGAACTTCCTCAGGCCCTGAAAATCTATAATGTGTTTCACAGATCTTTGTTGAAGAGATATGTTGAACCTCTGGAGCCATCTCCCTTGCCACCCGCGCCTGTCTTGGTGGATGGTAATTTGGAATTCCAGATTGTCAAGATCATTGATTCTCGAGTTCTCCGTGGGACTCTTCAATATCTTGTTCATTGGAAGGGTTATGGACCTGAGGAGAGGTCATGAGTACCGGCATCTGACGTGAATGCCAGTCGTTTGGTGAAAGCCTTTCATAGGTGTCATCCTGATAAAGTTAAAGGTTGTAGGTGTGGTAATTTTCTCTCCTCTATTTATTCCTTCATTTCTCTGTATTCACTGCTGTTTATACTTTCTGCTGACTTAGTTGTTTGAGCTGTTCTTGGCTGAGATCCAGTTGCTGCTATTTCTGCTTAAAGATAAGTGTCATTTCCCTATTGTGTTTATCCGTTGTTTGGAGTCTCCTATTCCTCCGTCTTGTTGGAGGAACGGGTTGACTCCTTCTCCTATAACTAACTACAGGGTCAGTTAGAAATTAGGTTCCTGTGTATGAACTCTCCTACTACTAAGGCCTGTTCATACTGGTAGTCAGCCAGGGCCTAGTCTCAGGGATTCCTGCAGGAGGTGACGCTTTCCCTTCTCCGGTCTGTTACCTTCCCTCTTACACTTGGTGTGGCTATACCCTCCACACCAGAGTGTGACACAACCTCTAAGAGTCAACATAGTGGCCCAGTTTCAGAGTGGTGAGCAGGGGGGAAACAGCAGTGACAGTAACAGCACAAGATAGTGGGTGGCAGTAGAAGAAGATGGCAGCAGAGGCAGCAGGTGTGTGGCATCAGGCAGGTGGTAGCATCAGAGTAGTGTCTGAAGAAGTTGGCCAGAAGAAATAGGTCTTTTTTCACAAAGTTTTGGTGTGGCACCCAGAATTTATCTAGTCGGATGCATCAGGCACTGGTGTGTGGAAATCCTGGCTGATTCTAGCCTGATTCATCTTTACAAAGGTTAGTTTCTCAACATTTTGTGTGGAAAGGCGAGTTCTCTTTGGGGTAACTACTAAACACCTGCTCAGATGCCACACTACTGGCCTGGAAGGAGAGCTTGTCCAGGGCAAACTCAGCCAGTTGTGGCACCAAAACAAGTTTGTCTTCCCAGTAGTTCAGAGGATCTTGGATTTGTGGAGACAGGGTGCAGCCCAATTATGCCACCACCTGCTGCTTCAGGTTCTGCTTCATGTCCTGCTGCTGCTGTTGCTGTGTACTTTCTTCAGTATGTGGGTGAAGAAAAGTGTTCATTACAGATTTCAGACTTAAGTTGCTGCTAATGGAGCTGGTGCTGCCCCTTGCCCCCCCCCCCTCAAGCAGTCATGGCAGTGGAACATGAGCGCAGAGAGCCCTTTGTAAGGATGGGCGATGGCACACATAGGCAATGGCCAACTAACTATATAGGATGTCTCAATAGTAGTTGAGTTTATCCTCCCTTCAAAAGGCCCCCATTTTGGAGTGGTAGCAAGGGTCTAACATAGTGGAGAGACAGTAGTCGTCCCTCTGCCAATTGGTAAAAACACAGCTGTCACTACACAAGCAACTTAGCATGCATCTGGCCTTTTTCTCAACGCACTCAGAGGGACTCCCTGCCTCCATCTCTACTGCATACTGCCACAGTGTGCCTGGGTCATCTATCTGGCCATCCTCATTGCCCTCCTTCTCCTGTCCTGTCACGTGTGCTGATAAACCACCCATTTTTCTATACATTGCTTATCCATCAATGTCCTCCTCCTCCTATACCAGTTCAGCCCCCACAGGGCTCAGGTGGCCATGAGATGTAGGGGCCAGGTCTCCGGTCCCCTGGCCAGCCAGATTTATCAGCAACTGCTCTAGGATGTTAAGGAGTGGAATGATGCCGTTCATCCCGTAGTCCTGGTGACTGACAAATAAAATTGTCTCCTCAAAGGGCCTGAGCAAGCGACAGGTGTCATGCATGAGTTGCCACTGGATAATGTTGAAGTTACACAGAGGAGTGCTCCTGTCCGCTTGCATCATGAAGTAATCGTCCATGGCATTCCTCCTGTTCATATATGTGGTCCAATATGTGGAGGGTGGAGTTCCAACGGGTGGAAACATCACATTATTCTGCTTTTGCAGCTGAAGCAGGGTGTGTTTTGCAGGATAAGAGTGTCTGAAGTGCATACATAGTTTCCTGGCCATTTTTAGGATATATTGCAGTTACGTGGAAGATTTCAGGAACTGCTCTACAACCAGATTAAATATGGGCACCATGCAGGGCACATGGGTCAGCTCTCCTTGATGCAGCACTGATACAATGTTCTTTCCGTTGTCAGGATTCGATTTCCTCTAGAAAGACGCAGAGCAGTTCCTCTCTGGTGTGACTCCGTTCACACAGACAAACCTGGTGCAGAACAGAGTGACACCGCCATGCTCTGCATAGATGGCATGATGGAGGAGCACTTTGAATTGCGCCTGCAATGGAGGCTGAGGACAAATTTGAGCATTAGGAGGCAGGAGAGGACATTGGTGCATGACTCCCAACTTTAGAATGTGGAGGCGGCAATACCGTCACCTAACCAAGTTGCTGGTGTGGCTGGGCAGAAACCACATTTACCCAGTAGGACGTAAAGGACATATATTGTACTTGACTGTAGTTACAGTTCTACACGTCAGGGCTGCCGTGAACTTTAGCCGACACAGACAGGCTCAAGGACTGGCCCATCTTCTGCTCAACATACGTGTGCAGAACTTGTTCATCTGTTTTGGAGAAATAATGACAGCTTGGGACTCTCCATCAGTTCCTTGAAAGGTGCAGAGTAAACCACATGGATAGGGAGGGACTGTAGTAGCAGCAACTAGGCGAAGACCACATTCATCTTCTGTGCTGTTGGATGAGTGCACGCATACTCCTGTCTTTTTGCAATCAGCTTGGTGATTGATTGCTGGTGAAATTAGTGATCTCTCCTCCACATCTGGGCTGTAGCTACTGACTGTCCTCAATAAGTTGCGTTCGTTGAAAAGCGGAGCAGAGCCAATGGCATACAATACTTCCAGGCAGGTTTAGGACAGGTGGGAGCACAGAGTTTGTTTCCGGGCCATGCCATCTAATCGTGGTGTCAGAGGAGCCTGCCAACTTATGGCGGGAGGGAGTGGCTGATGTCAGTTAAAATTATGTTGGTCAACCATTCAAGGATAGCTGAGTTGCTGGACAGAACACGACTGCTGGATGACACTGTCAGCTCTGGCATGTTGCTGTGACTGCTGCCCCCCACCACCACCTTTTTTTTCTGCTGCTACTTCTACCTGTTCCCTTAGAAGGGCCTGGCACCTGTCTGTCGGACATACTGTACTGTAACAGTAACTGTAAATGTCAAATAGCACACCAGAAACAAAGATAAATTGCTTTACTTATGTATAAAAGAATGTGAACACCACAAAACCACAATTCTGTAGTATCAGGCAGCAGTTTAACCCTAATTACAGAATTAAGGATTAACTTATTTACTTATGTAAAAAATAACGTAAACACTCTAAAATCTGCAGTATCAGGTCACAATTTCACCCTAATTACACCATTAAGGATTAACAAATTGAATTATGTAAAAAAAGAATGTGAACACCCTAAAATCTGTAGTATCAAACAGCAATTTCACCCCAAATACACAATTAAGGATTAACAGATTTACTTATATATAAAAGAACGCGAACATCCAAAAAACAGTAGTATTAGGCCGCAATTTCACTCCAATTAGACAATCAAGGATTAATTGTATCACTTATGTATAAAATAATGTGCACAACATAAAATCAGCCCTATTAAACCACTTTTTAACCCAAATTAGTGTAGCTCGGTGTAATAGAATACAGTGGGGAAAAAAGTATTTAGTCAGCCACCAATTGTGCAAGTTCTCCCACTTAAAAAGATGAGAGAGGCCTGTAATTGACATCACAGGTAGACCTCAACTATGAGAGACAAAATGAGAAAACAAATCCAGAAAATCACATTGTCTGATTTTTAAAGAATTCATTTGCAAATTATGGTGGAAAATAAGTATTTGGTCACCTACATACAAGCAAGATTTCTAGCTCTCACAGACCTGTAACTTCTTTTTTAAGCTGCTCCTCTGTCCTCCATTCATTACCTGTAGTAATGGCACCTGTTTGAACTTGTTATCAGTATAAAAGACACCTGTCCACAACCTCAAACAGTCACACTCCAAACTCCACTATGGTGAAGACCAAAGAGCTGTCGAAGGACACCAGAAATAAAATTGTAGACCTGCACCAGGCTGGGAAGACTGAATCTGCAATAGGCAAGCAGCTTGATGTGAAGAAACCAACTGTGGGAGCAATAATTAGAGATGAGATGAATGTTTGTTATTGACCAAATACTTATTTAACACGATAATTTGCAAATAAATTCTTTAAAAATCAGACAATGTGATTTTCTGGATTTGTTTTCTCATCTTGTCTCTCATAGTTGAGGTCTACCTATGATGTCAATTACAGGCCTCTCTCATCTTTTCAAGTGGGAGAACTTGCACAATTGGTGGCTCACTAAATGATTTTTTTCCCCACTGTAGCTCCTTTTAGCCAAGCTTTACACTGTTCATTTGGTCCCTGCTCTCTTCCCTATAGTGTGGATAATGGCTCCCTATTATATCCCAACACTCTAAGCTGTACTTGAACTGCTTAAAAGTAATATTTTGTAAATAAAGTGTTTCCTAATCATTGTCCCCAGTGCCTATAACGTCTCTCCCTGCATTAAGTTCACTGGAAAATGGTGGAGACCGTGGAGGATGAGGCTTTTTATAGGACTGTCAGGCTATCTGCTAATTGGCTGGCTGGCTGCATGGCATTGTGGGTGATGCCTGGTTCCCAGGCTTCTTACTTCCTCTTTTTAACATGTGCAGCAGCCATTTTAGAAAAAATCCAACTAGTCACCACGAAGCAGAAGGAAATTCGACTTTGTGACAAATCAAAATTTTCCTGAAATTTAGATTCAATTCTACTTCGTCAACTTCGATTCTCTCAACACTGCCCTATATGTCACCGGCAGTAAACAAACACAGGCTTGCGCTGGAGTAGTGACAAGTGGGAGCATCAGAGCAAGGAAATCCTCCAATGTTCCATTCATATATAGTAAAAGAATATAAACAAGCTTATATCCAGGTTCAGCCCTGAACCCAGAGAACCCCTTTAAGTTACTATAAAAATTCTAAGGTTATTTAGGATAATGGAGTCGATAAACCAAAGAAAAATGATAAGGTCTAGATTTGCAGTATAATACTTAGTCTAGTAAATTACATGTAACCGGTTCCCAATTTATCACCTGATAACCATCTTTAAATTAAATTTATGTGTATGTGATCCCTCGTATTTATTTCTTAACATCTCTTGCACTTAAGAAATGCACTTTTATTAGCACTTGCTTAATGGACCTGCAAAACTGTTAGTTGCATTGCTTTAATAAAATCCCTTTAGGTAATGTGCTTTCTGATTGACTAGTTCCCAAAGGTATGATCACCTAAAAGGGTAGTAAAACAGAGCATTAAAGCTTCAGATGGATATTCTCAAGGGGATTTGAGTAATTTAATTATTTTAGCTTTCACCAATCAGAAACGTGTAAGCTGTCAAATTCACATATTTACTATGCCCTTTTTAGAATGGCAG
The DNA here is from genome assembly GCA_900303285.1 of Rhinella marina. Lineage (NCBI taxonomy): Eukaryota > Metazoa > Chordata > Amphibia > Anura > Bufonidae > Rhinella > Rhinella marina. Next base: position 37,044 of record ONZH01022971.1, read on the forward strand.
CACACTACAAAGCATGAAAATTGCTTCTATTTTGGCAATTAATGTTTCAATCATTAATCCATGTTCACAAAGGCCATCTTTGGTTATGAGAACAATGGAGACCAGATGTGCGACATAAGTGAAAGAGAAAATATTAAAGGGAGTCTGTCACCAACTTCAGTCATGTCAAGCTGTTAATACCATGTTGTAGGTCACACACAGATAACACATGGTACCTTTAGCTGCAATGTTCCAGAAATGAAGTTTACACCATATGCAAATAGTGTTTGCAAGTGCCCGTGCCCAGAGGTGGTGTTTGCTGCTCAAAGTGCCCAGGCCACCCAGCGTTACTCAGCAAAAACTCCTCCCCCTTATCACAGTTCACCCTGCCTAGTATCCACGTGATGTGCCTATCTTCAGTATGTGCTTGCGGACACCAGTGCCAGTCCGTGCATGCGGCGCATGACACCCACTGTGGGCAACGGCCACTGTGGGCAACGGCATACTTCAGTCTAATGCGCATGCGCCACTTACTGGTCTCCATTGTACAAGCAGGAGACCGTACCGCTGCCGACAGTGGGTATCCTGCGGCATATGCACGGGCCGGCGCTGGTGTTCGTGATAAGCACATCACATGGATACTGGGCAGGGCAAACTGTAATAGGAGCTCTTCTATTACACTTTGCTGCACTAATTGGGGTTACTAAAAGTGACCTATTACTATAGATTTTAGGTTGTTTTAAACAGTAATTGCAGTAATCGTAGCATCTGTTATTGGGTTGAAAATGCTGTCCGATACAACCAGTTATGGGGTGTATTTAGTTGATTTATAATTTATTTCCATTTATCCTTGCTTCTGTACTGAAAGAGTGGTCTGATGCAACCAGTTTTGGGGTGTATTTAGTTGATATAAAACTACTTCCATTCACCCTTGCTATTGGGGTAAAATTGCAGTCTGGTAGTATTGCTCTTTTCCCCTTGGAGTTTCTTTTCATTTACAGTATGTCGGACAGACATGTGACAGACTCTTCTAAGGGAACAGGCAGTAGCCAAAATGTTTCTGGAGCAAGCAGAACTAGCAGCAGAAGAAGGGGGTTGCAGCAGCAGTCACAGCAACAGGCGTTAACTGCCAGTGTCATCTAGTGGTCGTGTCTTGACTAGCAACCCAGCGGTCCTTGAATGGTTGACTCATTCTTTCACTTTGTTGCAAGTGACATCCCCCCCCCTTCCCGGCCAGGAGTCGTTGGGTTCCTGACAAGAAGCTTAGTTGGCATGGGTCAGGATCAAGCTCTGTGCTTCCACCTGTCCTCAACCTTCCTCTTTCATTTTCTGTTCCCTCAGATTCAGAAGTATTGTATGCCGTCGTCTCAGCTCCATTTTTCAGATAGAACAAGATTCTAGAGGATAGTCAGAAGCTACTGCCCAGCCAAGATCTGGAGGAGAGATCCACTGCTTCGTCTGGAGGACGTCAGCATGACCATTTGAAGAATCTGTCGACAGAAGGTGAAGCGTGACCAGGGTGCCAATGTTGGCACCACCGCTCTGCATCAACACATGCATCGTCACCATAAAGTGGCCTGGAAAAACTGTGGAGCTTATTTAGTGGTACAGCCTGAGGCAGCAACCACTGCATTACCCTATGGCCCGCACCCTTTTTCACCACCTTAGCAGAAGCGGGCTGTATTTCCTTCCCATCATCTACTGGTCCTTATGCTACTTCTCCTCCTCATTCTCCTCGTCACTCATTTCATCAGTAATCGATCACTGCGGTGATTGCAAAAAGACAACAGTGTGCGTACACTCATCCAAGAAGCTGAACGAGCTCCTGGCCAAGTTGCTGGTACTACAGTCCTTCCCTTTCCATTTGGTGGACTTTGCACCTTTCAGAGAACTGATGTGATTAGCCAAGGTGGAGAGTCCCAAGACATCATTACTTCTCCAAAAAGGCTGTACCCAGGGGCGTAGCTATAGGGGGTACAGAGGTAGCAGTCGCTACCGGGCCCAGGAGCCTGAGGGGGCCCAAAGACCCTTGGACCACATAAGAAGACACACAGAGCACTGAGGGAAAGGGGGCCCAAGCTGAACTCTTGCACCAGGGCCCATGAGCCTTTAGCTACGCCCCTGGCTGTACCAGCCCTGCACACGTATGTTGAACAGAAGGTGGGCCAGTCCTTGAGCCTGTCGGTACCTGCTAAAGCTCATGGTAACGTGGACATGAGGAGCCATAATTATGGTCAATGACAATAAATGTCCTTTATGGCTCACTGGGTAATTATGGTTCAGCCAGACCAGGTAATGGCACTGCCGCCTCCATGTTCTCAAACTGTAAGTCCTGCGCCAATGTCCTCCACTGCCTCCTCATCATCCACCTTGTCCTCAGCCACCACTGAAGGCACAATTTGGTCTCACGCTGTTTTGCACCTGGTTTTCCTTGTCACACCGAGGAGGAACTGCTCCGCATCCTTCAAGAGGAAATCCAATCCTGGCTGTCTCCTTGCCAACTTAAAATAGGAACCATGCTCAACGACAATGGGGAGAACATTGTACCAGTGCTGCTTCAAGGAGGGCTGATTCATGAACCCTGCATGGCACACGTGGTTAATATTGAAATGGCCAGGAAACTGTGCATGCACTTCAGCCACTCTTACAAAGCAAAGCACGCCCTCCTTAAGCTGCAAATGCAGAATAATGTTCCTCAACATTGCCTAATATGTGCAGTTTCCACCCGTTGGAACTTCAACCTCCACATGTTGGACCGACTATATGAGCAAAGGAAGGCCATAAACGATTTCTTGATGATGCAGGCTTTCAGGAGCACTCCCTTGTGTAACTTCAACGTGACAGATCATGCATGACACCTGCCATTTAGTCAGACTCTTTGAGGAGGCCACTTTATTTGTCAGTCACCTGGACCATGGGATGCATGAAGTCATTCTACATATTCACCTCCTGGAACAGATTCTGATAAATCTGGCTGGCCAAGGGACAGGACACATGGAGCCTATAGCTCACGACCACCTGAGCCCTGTGGTAGTTGAAGTGGAGGAGGAGGAGGAGGACATTCACACACAAGCAATGTATACAAAAATAGGTTGTTTTCCTACACAAGTGACAGGACACTAGCAGGAGGAGCTAGAGGGCGATGAGGAATACGATACAGAAGACCACAACACACCGTGGTAGTATGCGGTGGAGATGGAGGCAGGGAGTCCCAACGAGTCCCTTGCGCAAATGGCCAGATGCATGCTGAGTTGCTTAAATAGTGACATACTTATTATCACCATTCGGCAGAGGGATGACTGCTGGCTATCCATCATGCTAGACCCTCACTACCACTCCAAAGTGGGGGCTTTTTTCCATCTGTTGAGAGGGAGGATAAATTCAACTACTATTGAGACATCCTATGTAGTCAGTTGGCCGCAGTCTATGTGCACCATCGCCCATCCTCATGAAGATTTAACTGGGGGGAGCCATCTACGCTCACATTCCACTTCCATGGCTGCTGGAAGGGGGAAGGGGTGGCAGGAAAAGCACCAGATCCATCAGCAGAAACTTAAGTCTGGAGTCTCTTATGAGCACTTTTCTTCACCCACCTACTGAAGAAATCACCCACCAACAGCAGCAAGACATGAAGCAGAACGTGAATCAGCAGGTGATGGCATAATTGGATTGCCATCCCACATTCAAGATCCCCTGAACTACTGGACAGCCAAACTTGATGTGTGGCAGTAACTGGCTGAGTTTGCCCTGAACAAGCTTTCCTGCTCGGCCAGTAGTGTGGCAACAGAGCAGGTGTTTAGTGCAGTGGGAGGCATAGTTACCCCAAGGAGAACTTGCCTTTCCACCCAAAATGTGGAGCGACTTACTTTTGTGAAGAGTAGAGATGAGTGAATCGAATCCCATGAAGTGTAATTCGATCCGAATAACAGGATAAATTTGATTCGCCTAGAAGACGAATTTAGTTGTGCTTCATGCCAGCAAATCGATTTAACCTGAAATAGTGTAAAAAAAAAAAAAAAAAAAATCATTCTTACCTCCTCCATTTGCTTGCGACGGGCTGCCATCCACCATCTTGATTGAAGATATCAGCCAAAATCCCGTGCGTAGTGACGTATGATGTCACCACGCCAGATGACATGATGACATAATCTCGCGCCATGCGAGATTTCGCGCCAGATCTTGAAGCAAGATGGCGGCATCAGGCCTGTCGCGAGCAAATGGAGGAGGTATGATTTTATTTTTTTAATGTTAATTTTACACTTTTTTTGCACTCATGATGCTGCGATCATGTATGAACGCGGCATCTGAGGGGTACAATGATGAGGCCGGCGCTATCGCAGCTCCCTGTAATTGCACCCACTACTTCCAAAAAAATGTGATTTGTGGTGAAGTAATTCGTCACAAAGCAAATTTTTTTGTAAAATTCGGCAAATCAGCCGAATCAAACTTTTCAAAAGTTCCCTCATCTCTAGTGAAGAGGAATCAGGCGTGGATCAGCAACGATTTCCACACGCCAGTGCCTGATGTATCAGACTAGATCATTCTGGGTGCCACACCCAAACTTTGTGAAAAGAAACCCATTTCTTCTGGCTACCTGCTTCAGCCACTATTCTGATGCTGCCACCTGCCTGATTCCCCACACCTGTTTCCACTGTTTCCATTTCTCCAACTGCCTTCCACTGTACTGCTGTTCCCCCCTCACCTCCCCACTGTGTGACTGGGTCACTGTGTTGACTCCTCATGCGGTTGCCACCCTCTCCACTCTGTGACTGACCACTATGTTGACTCCTCATGCGGTTGCCACCCTCCCCATACTGTAACTGGGACACTGTGTTGACTCCTCATGTGGTTGCCATCTCACCACTCTGTGACTGGGCCACTGTGTTGACTCTTCATGTGGTTGCCACCTCGCCACTCTGTGACTGACCACTATACTGACTATTTATGCGTTTGCCACCCTCCCCATACTGTAACTGATTGACACCTCACCACAACGAATCCTGTCTTTGGAGCATCTGTAAGGCCTGTATCACACAGTCCGGTGCAATACACAGAAGAAATGCAAACATTCCAATCACATCCGATCACATTGCTGACCGTGTGAAAGCAGATGCTCAAAATACCGGATCCGTTTTTTGGGGGTTGTTCTTATGACAGATTAGAAGAAGGGTAAAGTAAAGTGACGTCAACACAAACTTACTGCTGCTACCCTCCCCACTCTGTCATAGGACCACTATTTGTATCAGCGTGTAACAGAACAAGTTCTATAGAAATCTAAGTGTAATCAGCTGACGGTGTAAAATTATTGTGCTCTTTGCCTCTATAGTACAATCTTGGGCCACAGCACGATTCTTTATACCTGATTCTAATTGGATTCTAATTCTGACTGGTCCGAGTTTATGGTCCGTCCCTCCATTAAGCGGGATACAGATGAGAGCAGCTACCTGTCTTCACTTATGTATGTTGGTTTGAATATAATTAGCAACCCACCCCCCTCCCATCCTAAAAAAAAAATTATTGGAAATGTGTGGAGACTAGAGAGAAGCAAGCACTAAAATGCTCGGGTGCTCGTTATTCGAGTCGAATTTTTCCTGATGCTCGGGTGCTCATTTCGAATAACGAACCCCATTGAAGTCAATGGGAGACTCGAGCATTTTTTGCAGGGGACCAAGGCTCTGCCTAGGGAAGGCTGGGTGAAAACCTGGAAACCTCAGAAAATGATGGAAACACCACGGAAATGGACAGGAAACAGCAGGGGCAGCATGTATGGATGCCTCTGAGGCTGCCTAATCCCACCATTACCCCAAATTCTCGGGCAACAGCCTGGTGGTGATCCTCAAGGCAATTGTGCTCACCCAGACCATAAAAATTTATCGTGGCCCTGTATGGCTGTGACTACAGAGTGACCGAGTTACAGTGCAGGAGCAGGCGAAGCACATAAAAATTTATCGAGACCCTGTATGGCTGTGACTACAGAGTGACCGAGTTACAGTGCAGGAGCAGGCGAAGCACATAAAAATTTATCGAGGCCCTGTATGGCTGTGACTACAGAGTGACCGAGTTACAGTGCAGGAGCAGGCGAAGCACATAAAAATTTATTGTGGCCCTGTATGGCTGTGACTACAGAGTGACCGAGTTACAGTGTAGGAGCAGGCGAAGCACATAAAAATTTAGCGTGACCCTGTATGGCTGTGTCTACAGAGTGACCGAGTTACAGTGCAGGAGCAGGCGAAGCACATAAAAATTTACAGTGGCCCTGTATGGCTGTGACTACAGAGTCACAGAGTTACAGTGCAGGAGCAGGAGAAGCACATAAAAATTTACAGTGGCCCTGTATGGCTGTGACTACAGAGTGACCGAGTACATAGTAAAATATCAATTTTTGCAGATGACACTAAACTGTGTAAAGTAATTAACACAGAGGAGGACAGTGCACTGCTACAGCAGGATCTAGATAGACTGGAGGCTTGGTCAGAAAAGTGGCAGATGAGGTTTAATACTGACAAATGTAAGGTTATGCATATGGGAAGGAATAATGCAAGTCACCAGTACATACTAAATGGTAAAGCATTGGGTAACTCTGACATGGAAAAGGACCTAGGAATTTTAGTGAACAGCAAACTAAGCTGTAGAAGCCAGTGCCAGACAACTGCTGCCAAGGCCAATAAGATAATAGGTTGCATCAAAAGGGGCATAGATGCCCGTGATGAGAACATAGTCCTGCCACTTTACAAATCACTAGTAAGACCACACATGGAGTACTGTGTACAGTTCTGGGCTTCTGTGAACAAGGCAGACATAGCAGAGCTGGAGAGGGTTCAGAGGAGGGCAACTAAAGTAATAACTGGAATGGGTGGACTACAGTACCCAGAAAGATTATCAAAATTAGGGTTATTCACTTTAGAAAAAAGATGACTGAGGGGAGATCTAATAACTATGTATAAATATATCAGGGGTCAGTACAGAGATCTCTCCCATCATCTATTTATCCCGAGGACTGTGACTGTGACTGTGACGAGGGGACATCCTCTGTGTCTGGAGGAAAGAAGGTTGTACATAAACATAGAAGAGGATTCTTTACGGTAAGAGCAGTGAGACTGTGGAACGCTCTGCCTGAGGAGGTGGTGATGGTAAGTTCACTAAAAGAGTTCAAGAAGGGCCTGGATGTATTTCTGGAGGGTAATAATATTAAAGGTTATAGTTACTAGAGAGAGGTCGTTGATCCAGGGAGTTATTTTGATTGCCTGATTGGAGTCGGGAAGGAATTTTTCCCCCTAAAGTGAGGAAAATTGGCTTCTACCTCACAGGTTTTTTTTTTGCCTTCCTCTGGATCAACTTGTAGGAAAACAGGCCGAACTGGATGGACAGATGTCTTTTTTCGGCCTTACAAACCATGTTACTATGTTACTATGTTACTATGAGTTACAGTGCAGGAGCAGGCGAAGCACATAAAAATTTAGCGTGACCCTGTATGGCTGTGACTACAGAGTGACCGAGTTACAGTGCAGGAGCAGGCGAACCACATAAAAATGTATTGTGGCCCTGTATGGCTGTGACTACAAAGTGACCGAGTTACAGTGCAGGAGCAGGCGAAGCACATAAAAATTTATTGAGGCCCTGTATGGCTGTGACTACAGAGTGACTGAGTTACAGTGCGGGAGCAGGCGAAGCACATAAAAATTTATTGTGGCCCTGTATGGCTGTGACTACAGAGTGACCGAGTTACAGTGCAGGAGCAGGTGAAGCACATAAAAATTTATCGAGGCCCTGTATGGCTGTGACTACAGAGTGACCGATTTACAGTGCAGGAGCAGGCGAAGCACATAAAAATTTATTGTGGCCCTGTATAGCTGTGACTACAGAGTGACCGAGTTACAGTGCAGGAGCAGGCGAAGCACATAAAAATTTATTGTGGCCCTGTATGGCTGTGACTGCAGAGTGACCGAGTTACAGTGCAGGAGCAGGCGAAGCACATAAAAATTTATTGTGGCCCTGTATGGCTGTGACTACAGAGTGACCGAGTTACAGTGCAGGAGCAGGCGAAGCACATAAAAATTTATCGAGGCCCTGTATGGCGGCGGTGACAACAGAGTGATCGAGTTAGACTGAGGTAGCAGGGGAACCACCCAAAAATTTGGCCTGACACAGCATGGCGGTGACACCACCAATGCCTTTGTCCGACTGAGATTGCAGTCAAATGGCTGTAGGTGAGCCTCCCAAAAATTTCTTTTTGGAGTGTCTGAAGTCGACCCTCCGAAAAAATTTTATTTTTGTGTCTGTGGTTGACACTCCTGAAAAATTGTTTTAGAGTGTCTGTAGTTGACGCTCCTGAAAAATGGTTTTAGAGTGTCTGTAGTTGACGCTCCGGAAAAATGGTTTGGAGAGAGGGCCTATAGGTGGCCCTCCGGAAACATTGTCTTAAAAGAGTGCCAGTTGGCCCTCTAAAAAATCCCCTTTTGGGTCAGCGTTTGGCAATGAAGAGAAGGAGGAGGAGGAGTACAGAGGAATCGGATACATAAGGAATCTTATTCTTTAGCTGCTTTCCCCCGGAGGAGATTTGAATTCCGATGCAATTCAGGCTTTGTTCATTTTAATAAGCGTCAGCCTGTCAGCGCTGTCAGTTGACAGGCATGTACGCTTATCGGTGATGACGCCACCAGCTGCACTGAATACCCGCTCTGACAACACGCTAGCGGCAGGGCAGGCCAGCACCTCCAAGGCGTACAGAGCCAGTTCAGGCCAAGTGTCCAGCTTTGAAACCCAGTAGTTGTATGGAGCAGAGTGATCACGCAGGACGTTGGTATGGTCAGCGAGGTAACCCCTCACCATCTTTCTGTACAGCTCCCCCCTACTCTGCCTAGACTGGGGACAGGTGACAGTGTCTTGCTGGGTTGACATAAAACTGGCAAAGGCCTTGGAGAGAGGTCCCTGCCAGTGCTGGACAAGCTGCCTGCTCGCCTCCTCTCCCCCGCTACTTGGCCCACAGAACCACACCCTCTGCTGCTAGCGGCGTCAGATGGGAAGGATTGTTTCAGCTTGTGCACCAGGGCCTGTTGATATTGATTCACTCTCATACTCCTTTTCTCTACAGGGATGAGAGTGGAAAGGTTCTGCTTGTACCGTGGGTCCAGGAGAGTGAACACCCAGTAATCGGTGTTTGAAAAAATGCTTCTAACGCGAGGGTCACGGGATAGGCAGCCTAACATGAAGTCTGCCATGTGCGCCAGAGTCCCAACACGCAAGAATTCCCTCTCCTCACTGGCCTGACTCTCCATTTCCTCCTCCTCCAATACCTCCTCTTCAGCCCATACACGCTCAAGAGTTAAGAAGGACTGAGCATTGGTACCCTCTTCTGTCTCGCCAACATTCTCCTCCTCGGTGAGCTGGCAGTTGTAGGCGCCGCTTCGCTGCCCTGAGAGTGGCAGCACCTGTGGTTGACTTGCGGACATGCGCACAGATGCGGCACACCTTGGTGAGCAAATCTGACAAATTGGGGTATGTCTTGAGGAACTGCTGAACTATGAGATTGAACACGTGGGCCAGGCATGGCACATGTGTCAGTCTGCCGAGTTGCAGAGCCGCCACCAGGTTAAGCCCGTTGTTACACACAACCATGCCTGGCTTGAGGTTCAGTGGTGCCAGCCACAGATCGGTCTGCGCCGTGATGCCCTGTAACAGCTCTTGGGCGGTGTGGCTTTTGTCACCTAAGCTCAGCAGTTTGAGCACCGCCTGCTGTCGCTTACCCACGGCACTGCTGCTGCGCCTAGAGCTACCGACTGAAGGCACCGTGTCCACGGATGGTAATTCGGAGGAGGAGGAGGGGTTGGAGGAAGAGGCATAGTACATCGGAGAAACCGTGACCGAGGTAGGCCCCGCAATCCTTGGTGTGGGCAGTACATGGGCGGCCCCAGGGTCAGACTCGGTCCCAGCCTCCACCAAGTTAACCCAATGTGCCGTCAGTGAGATATAGTGTCCCTGCCCGGCAGCACTTGTCCACGTGTCCGTGGTTATGCGGACCTTATTACTAACTGCGTTGGTCAGGGCACGGATGATGTTCTCTGACACGTGCTGGTGTAGGGCTGGGACGGCCACTGCCATCAGGTTGCGGAAAGCCTCAGTCTCTACCAGTCTATAGGGCAGCATCTCCAGGCTCAACAATTTGGAGATGTGGACGTTTAGGGCGTGTGCATGTGGATGGCTGGAATTGTATTTGCACTTGCGCTCAAATGTCTGCTGCAAAGACAGCTGAACGCTGCGCTGGGACACATTGGTGGAGGTTGTGGAGGATCGTGGAGGTGAAGGGGTGGTTGTAGGGCGGGAGGCACTTGTGCTGGGGTCCTAGGTGGGGGGTTGACTCGCCGAGCCAGCATGTGACACAGGGGAAGGGGCAGTGGTGTGACCCACAGGAGGTGAACGGCCTTGGTTCCACTGAGTCGGGTGTTTAGCACTCATATGCCTGCGCATGCTGGTAGTGGTTAGGCTGGTAGTGGTGGCTCCCCTGCTGATCCTGGTGTGGCACAGTTTGCACACCACAGTCCGTCGGTCATCCTCACTTTCTTTAAAAAACCTCCAGACTTGCGAACATCTAGGCCTCGGCACGGTAGCTTCACTCCATGAAACAGTTGCTTATCTACCTGCTCTGGCCCTGCTTCTCAATCTGGCCACCCCACTGCCTCTTCCAACCTGTTCTGGTGCTGCACTTGCCTCCCCCTCAGAAGCACTGTCTTGAGTTGGCTTACCAACCCAGCTCGGGTCCGTCACCTCATCATCCACCAGCTCTTCCTCCGATTCCTCACTGTGCTCCCCCCTCGTACTTACTGCCCTGACAACAACGTCACTGTCTGACAACCGTGTCTCATCATCATCATCATCATCATCATCCGACACCTCTTCACGCACTACTTGCACTAAGTACACACTCTCATCACCCACAGACTGCGAAAGTTCTAAATTTTGGGCATCGGGACAGAGCAACTGCTCTGAATTGTTTTGTGTCTCTGGGTAGGGTCCTGAAAAGAGTTCCTGTGAGTATGCCGGATCTGAATCCATATTTTCCGTGGGGGGGGGGCAGGCTGGAGGGAAAGAGGTTGAGCTGGAGGAGCCAGAGGTCTACTCCCTTGGCTAGCGTGGGTGGACTGCGTGAAAGACTGGGTGGTAGATAAATTACTGGACGCATTGTCAGCTATCCACGTCATCACCTGTTCGCACTGTTGTGGTTTCAATAGTGGGGTACCACGTGACCCAGTAAGTTGTGAGATGAAGCTAGGGAGCGAAACTCTGCGGCGTTCCACTGCTCCCTCATCAGCATGTACAGTGTCACCCTGCCCAAGACCACGGCCTCTGCCCCCTACACTACTTGAATGCCCACGCCCTCGTCCTCGACCCTTAGCCCTTGGGTTCAACATTTTGTATATTCACCAAACTTTCGAATTAATATCTGATGCCAAAACCGTATTCAGTAGACTGTAGAATTACTATCTGAGGCAAAAAAAATGTAGTCTTTAGACTCCAGCTATTGCACCGCAAACCACTCAATTTTGCACTGGACTGTAGTTTATATAACTGAGAATAAAAACGTATTCTCTAGACTGTGGCTAGTGTATCGTACACCTCCAAATTGTTCACTGGACTGTAGTTTATGTAATTGAGTAAAAAAAATTATTCTCTAGACTGCGGCTAGTGTACCGCACATCTCACAATTGTTCACAGGACTGTAGTTTATGTAATTGAGTGAAAAAAATGATTCTCTAGACTGCGGCTAGTGTACCGCACACCTCATAGTTGTTCATTGGACTGTAGTTTATGTAATTGAGAATAAAAACGTATTCTCTAGACTGCGGCTAGTGTATCGCACACCTCACAATTGTTCACTGGACTGTAGTTTATATAACTGAGAATAAAAATGTATTCTCTAGACTGCGGCTAGTGTATCGCACACCTCACAATTGTTCACTGGACTGTAGTTTATGTAATTGAGTGAAAAAAAAATATTCTCTAGACTGCGGCTAGTGTACCGCACAACTCACAATTGTTCACTGGACTGTAGTTTATGTAATTGAGTGAATAAAATTATTTTCTAGACTGCGGCTAGTGTATCGCACACCTCACAATTTTTCACTGGACTGTAGTTTATATAACTGAGAATAAAAACGTATTCTCTAGACTGCGGCTAGTGTATCGCACACCTCACGATTGTTCACTGGACTGTAGTTTATGTAATTGAGTGAAAAAAATTATTCTCTAGACTGCGGCTAGTTTACCGCACACCTCACAATTGTTCACTGGACTGTAGTTTATGTAATTGAGTGAAAAAAATTATTCTCTAGACTGCGGCTAGTTTACCGCACACCTCACAATTGTTCACTGGACTGTAGTTTATGTAATTGAGTGAAAAAAATTATTCTCTAGACTGCGGCTAGTGTATCGCATACCTCACAATTGTTCACTGGACTGTAGTTTATATAACTGAGAATAAAAACATATTCTCTAGACTGCACTACAGATCCCAGCAAACCAAGGTACAGCAGCAGCAAAAATGAGTACTGAGAGGATTTTGGGCAATTTCATTGGGGTCTGTGTGGACCATGTGCTGTCCCCTTTCTGCCACCAGTCGCTGTGCACAGTGTGCAGCCAAGATGGCGGTAGCTGCACTACAAGTCCCAGCCAGCAGCCGAGAGGAGGCCAAAAAAAAAGGTAGTTGTAGCTCTTAGAAGGAGCGTTGGGTTCTTTGTGGATGATTCCTGCCTAACCACATTCTAATTTCATGCCCTAACAGTGTGCAGCCAAGATGGCGTTAGCTGCACTACAAGTCCCAGCCAGCAGCCTGGAGGAGACCAAAAAAAAAGATGCTTGTAGCCCTTAGAAGGGCTGTTGGGTTCTTTGTGGGTGATTCCATCCTAACCAACTTCTAAATTCAAGCCCTAACACTCTCCCTGACAGACAGCAGCTCTATCCCTAATCTCATGCAGACGGCGTATGACGCGAGCAGCGCAGGACCAGATTCTTATATTCCCAGGTCATCTGATCTGGCCAGCCAATCCCTGCTATCGACTTGTAGGGGCCCCACGTGATGCTAGGAGGTCTAAATTTGTTATAACTCACAGATACTTTTATGCTCTACCCTGTGCATTGTTGTACTAATCACATATACATGCTGGTTTCATTAAATAGAGCAATCCCTAAAAAAAATTAAACTACAACCATGTGGATATAAAATAAACAGAAACTGACTATTAAGGCCTTAAACAAACTATTAAGGTGTCATTTTGATAATTTGATATGACACATTTCGTGAGGTGAGGTGACTGTTCTGGCACTGTTTTTATTTATTTGTTTTTACAGCTATAGATCATGTGATAATTTTAGAAAGCTGGCTGTTTTGGACGTAGCGATACCTAATATGTCTATTTTTTCGTTTTTACACAGTAAAAACATTTTTGAAAAGAGAAAAAACTTGTTTTTGTGTTTCCATTTTCTGAGAGCCATATTTTTGAGACGATGTTTTCATTGGTGCTATTTTGGTATTTTAGGGGACATTTTGATCTCTTGGTATTGCACTATTTTGAGGCAAGGTGACCAAGATTGTTTGCTTTAGAACACTTTTTTTTTTTTTTTTTACAACTTTTACCTGACAGGGTAGATCATGTGATATTTTTAGAGGGCCAGTTGTTATGGACGTTGCAATACCTAATATGTCAATTTTTGTTAAATTTTACACAGTAAAAACATTTTTGAACAGAATAAGGGGGTTATTTATTAAGACCACGGTTTTAGACGCCAATCTTAATATCCACTATAGCTGGCGGTGGATCCACCAGAGTTATGTAGAGACACCGGGCTCTAAATGTAAAACATCCTCCTAGCTTTCTTACATTTAGACCATTTTCTGTGCCTAAATTAGGTGTACAAAATGGTAAAAGAGAAGGGCCTGTCCACTTCCCTGCCCATGTCACTCCCTTTTTTTTTTGCAGCAATCTGTGTCAGAAATACACCTGATACAGGCGTATTTATGGTTAGTAAATGACCCCCTAAATCTTGTTTTTGTGTTGCCATTTTCTGTAAGCCATATTTTTAAAACATTTTTGGGCGATTGCCTTAAGTAGGGGCTCATTTTTTATGGAATGAGATGACAGTTTGGTACTATTTTGGGGTGCATATGACTTTTTCATTGCTTGATATTACACTTTTAGTGATTCAAGCTGACCCCAAAATGGCTATTTTGCCACCGTTTTTATTTAGTTTTTTTTACAGCATCTGACCACCTGACGAGGTCAATATGGATGCACCAATACCTAATATATCTATTTTTCTTTTTTTTCCCTATTTTTTTACAATTCTAAACAACTTAATTATGCGAAAGGGTGTTTTTTTTTACTTGGAACATATTTTTTATTATGTATATTACCATTGTAATACACTGACAGCCAGCCCTTCACAAACCCCGTGCATGCTGTGGTCATACCTGACCGTGGCATAGGAGGGGTTAATGCACTGGCATTGGTGTATTCACTGATGCCAGCGTATACAGCAGAGACTTGGCGGTCAGGAACAGCTGGGCCCCTGCCACTGATACAGCAGACGTAATTTATGCACCCGCCCCAATCAGAGGGCCATACATATATTGTTAAGAAAACTGATTTCAGGCATAAATGGCTAAAATGGAGGCAAATTGAACATAAGGCATCAGTATTTGTAAGCAAAAAGCAGGAGTGGGTCCAAAACACAAAAGAGATGTAAATATTTCTATTACATTTTATCTCTGTTTTGGACCTGGTTTTGGCTTACAATTACTGATTAAATATTGCCAGTCTGAAAGAGGATTTATGGGGTCAGGTTTAAAAAGTACAGTCTTGGTTTCATTAGACAAGAGAATCTTGTCTCTTAGAATGGGTACTTTTTTTTTGCAAACTTTCACTTGTCTTTTACTGAAGAAAGGCTTATTTCTGACAATTCTGCCATAAAGTCCAGACTGATGGAATGCTACAGTAATGGTTAACCTTCTGGAAGATTCTCCAACTGTATGTGCATACAGGATCCTTGCAGCTCAGAGTCAGAGTGATCATTGAATTCTCATTCATCTCCCTTACTAAGGTCGTTTTGCCATGATTACTTCGTTTGGTGGGGCGGCCAGCTCTGAGAAGAGTCCTGGTTGTTTCAAACATCTTCCATTTAAGAATCATGAAGGCCACTCTGCTCTAGGGAACTTTTACTGGAGCAGAAATTTTTGTACCTTTCTCCAGATCTGTGCCTCCACACAATCCTCTCTCTGATCTAGGTGGGCAGTTCTCATGGACTTGTTTTTTTTCTGATATGCATTGTCAGCTGTGATACCTTATAAAGACAGGGGTATGTCTTTCCAAATCATGTCTAGTTAACTGAATTCACCACAGAAGGACTCCAATCAAGGTGTAGAAACATCTCAAAGATTATTAAGAGAAATAGGAGGCCCCAGAGCTAATCAAGTGTCATAGTAAAGGATCTGAATATTTATGTCCAGGAGAAGTGTTTTCCTTTTTAATAAATTTGCAACCATTTCTAAAATTCTGCTTGGGGGTAATTGGGTGCAGATTGATGGGGAAAAACTAGCTTTTTCTTAATTTTAGCCCCTAGAACAGTAGACATGAAATTTGAAAGGTTTTAAATAAGGGGCCCCAATAGGAGGGACCAAAAACAGGAGTATAAGTAAAAGGCCAGTAATATAACAGCATAATAGATAGCCAAATGTAGTGCATTGTCAATGTCAAATATTAGAAGGATAATATTCCACCTACCTGAAGTGTAGAATTGACATCATGAAAAAGTGTATGGAAACATTAAAAATATATAGAAAATCACAAAATCATAAAAAAATATGAAAACATGGGGTCCAGAAAAAAGGTTGTACTTATAGAATAAAAAAAAATAGCCTCCCTCATTGTGTCCTTAATCATTTTGCTGGGACTTCCTATAGGGACACCTTATTTTGGGTAGTACCCTATCTCTGCACATATATTTTTCTCCCTTTTAATTTGTGAAACTTTGTATACAGGTATGACAGGTAATGAGTGCGTGTTTCCTTTTCTTTTTCTGCAATTGCATTAAATGATACCGTACAGTGCTTTTTGAAGATGTACTGATGACTAGCATTTAGGTTTTCAGTCTCTATTATGGCATTTATGTTAAATGACAAAAAAATATTCTCTACTCAATACTGTATCTAGTAAGAAACAATTCACCTTATCATTTCAGGATTCTTTGCAATTTGATGTACACAAAAGCAATTTAAAAAATAATTAGTATCCTATCTAGTGTTGAGCGAATCAAAGTATCCAAAGTGAAGAATTTCAGGGAAAATTAGATTAACTATGAAGCCGAATTTCCTCGCCTCGTGCTTTGTGGTAACTAGTCAATTTTCCTTGAAATGGCGGAAAAAATAAAAAAAATCATACCCACCTTATTCATTTGAACGCAAAGTGGCCACTGTGGCCATCATGCTTGAAGATTCTACGTGAAATCTTGTGCGCTGTGACGTCACGGTCACGGACGCCAGCCAGCATGATGACATAATCACGTGACATAATCAAGATGCTCAAATGGATAATGTTTTTAATGATTAACCCCTGAAAAGCCTTAATATTAATCTCAGATGCCACAATCAGCAATGAACTGCTACCTCTATAGATCCAGCAGCACCAACAAACAGTGGACTCTGGACAATAAGGTTTTTTGCAGCGATCTCCACCATAGTATGGGAAGGAGTGATTGCTAATGCCATTGCTCGTCCCCTTACAGAATGATTATTTGCCGGTGATTAGATTGCATGATTTTTTTAGCCTGCTTAAAAATTGTGATTGCCCGATGAACGAGCATTTGCTCATTCATCTGGTAATCAGTGGCACTTTTACACAGGCAGATTATCACTAATGAGCATTCATGCAATGATCTGGCCTACTATCTGGAAGTCTAATACAGCCCTTAGACTCTAATTTAAGTTTACACTATATAAATATTTAACATAAGTAAATGTGCCTCAAGATATGTATTCAAATAGTTAATATCCATAGTCAGTGAGGGATAAAATCTGAAAGACCAAACTATACCACTGATCCATCTAATATTTTTTACTGACGTGTGCATACCCCACATATTTTAAGTAGATACACCTCTTTTCCTCTTTTCTATCAGTCTATACTTGCTTTAAGAAGAAAAGTTAGAATTCAGTCTTCATTTAGAAGAAATAATGCATATATAGAACTTGCATCATGTGAAGTGACATTTTTCACAGAACAGAACATTTTATTTCATGTTCCTAAAATATAATTTGACATTTAAATACATATTTAATTATTTTGTCAATTTTTTTATCTAGATACTTTTTTTTAAACTTCACTAAAATATCATAAACATGGGTGTCGATTGCAATGTGATTATTTAGAATACACATCATCTCAAGTGACATATGTCTGTCAAGCATCATTATTATGAGTTTTATATGTTCCCTATAGGTTACTGGAAATAAACAAAAGGTGACATTAAAATAGATAAGCATAGCAGGTTGTAAAAAGGAGATCTAAATGTCTGAAATTCCAGCAATGATCGAACCGAATTTCACTAGATATGAGTGAACCCAAAAAGGTTTGGGTTTGTACCGAACATCGCAGGATCAAGGCACCCGAAACCGAACATGGACTTTGCAGCGGAAGTCCGCGATCAGTGTTCAGATGCGGAATAAAACTTATTGAAAGGCTGCAGCTGAAGCTTTTCAGCTGTGGGCACTTGGAAACCATCACAGTCATGCCTAGTATTGGCATGGCTGTGATCGCTGGCACAGCACGTGGCCCAACCTGTATAAATGATGGATCATGTTTGGCACTGCTATTCTGCTCTAAAGAAAGTAAGGACAGGATGCAGCTGCAGTGAGGGACAGTGTTAAGCTTTTAATCTGTAGGTGACCTATAACCATTTTGTTGTGGGTCCAATTCACTTCCTTTGCACCAGTGACACAAATACAATACTTAATCTGGCTGTTAATTCTGTGGGCAACCTATAGCCATTTTTGGGGTGAAATACAAATTCTTTGTACTGGTGACAAAGAAATACAATACTTTATCTGGATGTTAATTCTGTGGGTGACTTATAGCCATTTTTTGGGTGCAATACACCTCCTTTGTACCTGTGACCAGCACCATTTCTATTACCGGGCGAAGGGTGCAATCGCCCGGGGCGCGTGTCTTAAGGAGAAGAGGGGGCACCGTGGGTATCTCTACAGCTGGGGTGGCCGGCCAAAGGGGAGCGCCGCGGGCCCTTAGCTTTAACATTATCTGCGGGCTGCGGCTAGCATGGGAGCGCCGTGCCCCCTATACTAATCACATTACCTCTCGCGCTGCGTCTGTTTTAATTTACCTCCGGCTGGCAGTGGCACTGGATCGCAGGGGAGGCCAGCTTTCCTGGCTCCTCCAGCTGCGCTTTCAACTATGACCTGACGTGCACAGCGTTAGGACGTAGTATGTGGAAGGTCCGCGCTCTGTGTGCACGTCAGGTCACTGAGGAGAAAGTGCCAAGGTCCTCTGTGGGCAACGTAAATGCGTGGAGGAAAGTTTTTGTTTTTTTTTTGTTTTTTTAATTAAAATACTGATCATGGGGGAGGGGGGGGGCGTAGTATGATAAGACCCCAAAATCCTCATCAGACCCCCACAAAATAACCACCATACCCCTCCTCAGTGCTTACCTCACAAATCAGGCACTCCATCTCACCTATGTCAAATCACCCCCCCAGATCTCAGCATGGGGGGTGTCATCTGAGCATGGACCGACCGTCATCTGAACGTGGGCGGCCGTCTGAGCGTGGATGGTCGTCTGAGCATAAGGATGTCATCTGAGCATGAGGGTGTCATCTGAGCATGAGGGTGTCATCTGAGCATGAGGGCGTCATCTGAGCATGGGCAGTGATCTGAGCATGAGAGTGGTTATCTGAGCATGGGCGGTGATGTGAGCATGAGGGGGTCATCTGAGCATGGGCTGTGATCTGAGCATGAGGGAGGTTATCTGAGCATGAGGGGGTGATCTGAGGAAGAGCGGTGATCTGAGCATGAGGGGGTGATCTGAGGAAGAGCGGTGATCTGAGCATGAGAGGGTGATCTGAGGATGAGCGGTGATCTGAGCATGAGGGGGTGATCTGAGGAAGAGCGATAATCTGAGCATGGGGCGGTGATCTGAGCATGAGGGTGGTTATCTGAGCATGGACGGTGATGTGAGCATGAGGGGGTCATCTGAGCATGGGTGGTGATCTGAGCATGGGGCGGTGATCTGAGCATAGGGAGGTGATCTGAGCATGAGGGTGGTCATCTGAGCATAGGGTGGTCATCTGGGCATGGGGCGGTGATCTGAGCATGGGGGTGGTCATCTGAGCATAGGGCGGTCATCTGAGCATGGGGCGGTGATCTGAACATGGGGCAGTCATCTGAGCCTGTTCATTGTTGTGGCTACTAAGCTGTGCATGCTATGAAACATTGTTTTGGTCAGGGTTATTTGATTGGGGGGGGGAGGCGCTTTTTTAATATTCGCCCTGTTGGTAAAATTCCCTAGAAACTGCCCTGCCTGTGACACAGAAATAGAAAAGTTAATCCATTTGTTTATTCTGTCGGTGACATAAACCCATTGTTTGGCATGCAATACCTCCTTTGCACCCGTGACACAGAAATACTATAATTAATCTGTTAATTCTCTCGGTGTCATAAACCCATTTTTTGCGGCGCAAAACACCTCCTTTGCATTAGAGATGAACAAATTCATTTGCCGCTTTGTAGATTCGTAAATCTACGTGGCTCGTGCGGCTGGAGCGTCTGCTGTGGCTCATGCAGCGGAGGCGGCTGGAGTGTCCACTTCACCGCCCAGGAGGAGATCCACCCCTTAAATACACCAGAACCCAATTGTCCCAGCATCTGTGATGGCCCATGCACAGACCCTCTGGGACTATAAAACCGTAGAGGAGGACTCGACCGCCAGGTACTCGAGTACCTCGAGTATCCAGGTACTCGACCACCCTAGGCCGGGAGATCCTTCATCGGAACGCCGAAAGGGAACTGTGATTTGGTTTTCCGTTGGGAGAGGGTCTGGCTTTCTGCAGGATGATGAAGATGGAAAAGAGGTATTTTGTGGGCCTCAGGACGGTAAAACAGCCGTACCTGCCACAACATCATCATAGCCTGTACATGGGGGATCAGGTGGAGTACACCCCCATGGCGTCCCTGAAAGGCCAATTTGCGACCAGGGTTACCCTCCTTTCAAAGCCTCTGGTGCCTACAACGGAACCAGAAGTGTGGCCGGATAAACCATCAGGTCCAGGACGCTTGTGCTGCCTGCAGGAGTTCTCAGATGGCGTCCTCCGGTTCAGGGAAAAGCCACAGCCTCAGCCGGAGCATCTGATTCCTGGACTGCCAGCACCACCACCACAGTCCTTACAGCTGGGTCAACTGACTACGTTATTGTTCACCTTCCAATCCACGGTGGTCCACCAATACCAGCTGCTGTGGAAGATGAAGCCAGCAGCAGCCTGGGAAGCTGGGGTTTCTTTCCTGGATGCAACCTTTCCGGAACCGCTGCAGCTGGAAGTCCTTACCCCTGCTGTCCCGGTAGGAGGATCTGGAAAAGCAAAAACGGCTGCAGCGCTCGCCAGTGTCACCACCACCCGGACCCGGTAAAGTCCAACTTTAGGAAGAAGAGGGCACTGGAGTTCCACCACCACAGCGAGTATGGCTTACAAGACACAGGAGCGTCTTCTGATGAGCTTCAGCAGCAGCTTGAGCGAGGTGGACTTCAGGTCCCTCATCTGAGGAACCCAACTACTGGCAGTGTCAAGGACACTGCAGGAGGACCTATGGGAGCCACACCATGGACTGCACCTGACGGGTGAGATGCTAGTTGGCAGTTGTTTTTGTTTAGTTTGTGTTGCCCCGTTTGACTCTCACCCAGATGGGCATGGCTGTCAGGACTCCCCCCATTCTGCAGAAAATTCCCTGTTGCGCCGAAGTGCGCCTATTTTCCTCCCTACCCCCCCTCTCAGGTTATTTGGGAGCCCCCTTGGCAAAAAGGGTTCTCTATTTGCTGCTATTCTCTATTATCCATGTGGATTACACATTACTTGTTTGGATTACAATTTTACCTCACGTGGATTACAATTGAATTTTGGAATACGTGTTCCAGACCGACAGTGTTTTATCAGTGCCAACTAGGAGCCATAAGGAGAGACTCCCCACCATGCTGAGGGATTGAGCACACCAAAGCCAGCTCAAAAGAGTTCCCTGGCGTGGCAGTTTTCAGGCAATGCGCTGACGACAAGACACAGGTGCTTTCAACACTGTAAAGTCAGAGCCTGAAGCGAGGCATAAATGTTCTAAACGTGGGCACCACCTGCATAACCAGACATCTGAAGGCGAAGCACGAGCTGTGGTGCAGTAGACACATGAAAAGCCACAAAATATCTGAGGCTCCTCATGCACCCTCTTCTGCTGCAGTCTTGGCCTCTTCCTCCTCCTCTGGAACAATAGGTCCCCCGCACTGTGTGCGGACTGGGCCTGAGGCGGAAAGCGGTTTGGCGCATGTCCTACTGCCTCTTGTTGCTGCCTCTTCCTGCTCTGCTTCCCTCTCTACTGCCACCTCATCCGATCACCTTCACCACAAACTTCAGCACAGCCAGAGGGAAACAACAGCAGGCTGTTCTGAAAATCATCTGGCAGGAAAAGGAAAACCCACACCACGCAACAGCTGTGAACAGGCATGGAAGAACAGACCAATGAGTGGTTGGTGCCACTGAGCCCAAAGAACGGCCTGGTGGTGTGTAATAACGGGCAAAATACTAGCTGGTTTGATGCACTTCCCTTGCCTGGTGCATGTGCTGAATTTGGTGGTACAGAGGTTCTTGAAAAATTACCCCGAGATGTCAGAGCTGCTGCAGAAAATGTGGGCCATCTGAGCATGCTTTCGGCATTCTCACCCTGCTGCTGCTCCCCTGTCTAAGCTGCAGCATAACTTTTGCCTTCCCACTCACCACCTCATATGTGGAACTTCACCTTTCACATGCTGGAGAGACTGTGCAGTTGGCAATAGTCGCTCTGCAGAACAGCACCACTTCACCACCAACAGGTGGGCCTCCGTGCAGGATGTCTACTGTGTTGCGCTGTTTCGATTACTCCACCAACATGGCCAGCATCAACAGCATTACTATCCTACTTTTATGCCTCCTTGAAAAAAACATTTTGGGTGATGATGGATGAGGTAGTGGCACAGGAGGAAGTGGAGGAGGAACAGGGATCATTCACACAGTTATCAGGCCAGTCATCCACAGCAGCCAACTGTCCAGCCAGGGCACAGTTTTGGAGGATGAGGTGGATGATGAAGAAGTGTAGGAGGAGGAACCGTAATCACAGCAGGGTGACACCCAAAGCAGCTCAGGGGCATCACTGGTGCATGGCTGGGGGCATACATACAGAGGACACAGACCATACACTTCCCACCAAGGACAGCTTGTCGTTGCCTTTGGGCAGCGGGGCACACATGAGCTGCTACATGCTGCAGTGCCTGTGCAACAACCGCTGAGTTGCCCTGATTGTTACCAGTGCTGATTACTGCTGATCCACCCTGCTGGATCCCCGTTACAAGGACAATGTGTTGTCCTTACTTCCATCACTGCAGTGTGATCGGAAGATGCGTGAATATAAGCGCACACTGGTAGACGCACTACTTACGGCATTCCCACCTGACAGCGGGGTCTCAGTGGAAGCACGAGGCACAGGAGGATGAAGTCGCCAACGCAGCTGGGGCACTGGCACCACCTCAGAAGGGTGGGTTAGTGGGTTAGCATGACCGAAATGTGGAAAACCTTCATCACCACGCCACAACGTCCAGCACCACTTAGCAGGAGGCAGTGTTTCAGCAAATGGTGGAAGCGAACATGTGCACATGTCTGCACCTGGTGACTGATGGGTCTGCCTCATTTAACTTCTGGGTCTTCAAATTGGACACATGGCCAGAGCTTGCCCTTTAGGCCTTGGAGGTGCTGGCCTGCCCTATGGCAAGTGTATTGTCCAAACATGTGTTTAGCACGGCAGGGGTTGTGATCATAGACAGGCGCATCAGCCTGTCCACAGCCAACGTGGACAAGCTCACAATCATTAAAATGATCCAGGCATGGATCACAAAGGACTTGCCTGTACCTTGGGCAGAGTACAGAAGTACAATTAAGCCTTGATTCTCAAATTGGGGTGAATAAGCTGTCTAATTTTACTGTTATTGGGGTGTCCAGCTTGTTAAATAGAAAAGCAATTCTATTAGGTCTTGATTCTGAAATTAGGGTGAATAACCTGTCTTGTTCTACTGTTATTGGAGTGTCCACCTTGTTTATTACATAAGCAATTCTATTACGCCTTGATTCTCAAATTGCAGTGAATGAGCTAATTCTACTTTTATTGGGGTATCCACTTGCCTGTCACAATAACTGTTTTACTACCAGAAAGGACTAGCTATGCATGTTGCTGCAACGCACAGTGAAATACACCGAGATACACTTTTCCTTGCAGGCCATGATATACAGTAGCTGATTTAACGTGTTTTGCGATACATCAATTTGGAATTAAGCAAATTATTTGGAAAATTTGGCAAAGTGCCCGAATAGAATTTTTGAAAACTTCGCTTATCTCTACTTATGACTATACATTTTTCCTGCCAGAAGTTTTGAATGAAGATCCAGATGGATGTTGCCAGTTGGGGATGTGTCCTTGCATGGTCTGACACTGGAAGCCAGGGATGTTGGATAGTGTCAGACTAAGGCCCCGTTCACATTTTCATTTTTCACTGATGTGTGCTGTCCGCATTGTCTGCAAACATCGCACATACCCATTGATTTAAATGCGTCACATTTCAGTATTTTTTTACTGACCGTGGATCATGCACTACTTTAATCCATAATGCAGATCCCAGTGCCCATTGAAGTCTATGGGTCCGTGAAAATTACTGACACACATCCATGTTGCGTCCGTTTTTCACTGAAGACTAATAGGAAATTCTTTGGAAATTAATTTTCAGCTGAGCAACGTCAGTGAATTACAGATGAAACACTGATAGTAAAAATGGACACACGGACCAACCACGGATCCTTCACGGACAGCTTCACGGATAAAATACATACGCTTTTTTTCACGGACATGACACTGACACGGAAATGTGAACGGGCCTAAGCAGGGACAAACACCCAACTGGTAATACCCAATTTCAACATTTGCTGCAAACTGCTTGTAATTCACTCATAACTTCTAGCAGGAATAACAGGAATAGTCCAATAAACAGTCATAAGTATAGATTAGGGATGAGCGAACCTTTGAAAAGTTCGGTTCGTTTCGGTTCGGTGAATTTGCTTGAAGTTCGGATTCGTACGAACCGAACCTAAAACGAACCTTGCTATAACGGCTGAATAATTGCTGCAACAATAATGGGAGTCTGGTAGGGTATAGTTTTGTTTACTTGCAGTTGCTATTACAATGAAAAAAGTAGAAAAAATCAAAGTGACTTAAATAACGGCGATGCAAAATATACGCATATTTGAGAATTTAAACTAATGCGTACGCTAATGCGAACATTCCTACTCAAGTAACGAGCATACAGTGTAGCGTTGTCCATGGTACGCTACTTAACTGAATTTGTACGCATTAGCGTACGCATACACTGCGTCTGCGAACATTCCTACTCAAGTAACGAACATACAGTGTAGCGTTGTCCATGGTACGCTACTTAACTGAATATGTACGCATTAGCGTCACGAACAGGATGAGTCTGAAGTGCCTGTAGCGTTAAGGCCACAGCTCAACCATCCCTAAAACAGACTTTAAACTAATAGCCTTTTATCTACAAGGCCAAAGAATTATTCAGAAAACCTGACAGATGTCTACAGAAAAATGACTTTGACACAGTTGCTGCGGTGCAGACGGCGCAAAACGCTGCGCGCCGGCACCAGCAGAGTTAACAACGCCATTTTCTCACTAGTGGCGCAGCTTCTTCATGCAGAAGCAAAGAAACCGCCCCCTCAAGAGCGGGAAAACCATGGCACGCCCCCCCTGTAGCGCAGGAAAATTCCAATCCAGCCCGCCAGGAACTTGCTGTGGGGAGCATTGAGAGCGAAGACTCCACCCCCTTAGCTCCTCCTCCATCTCCTGTTTGCATGAAAGAGCAGAGAGTTAACAAGATGGCGTCCCGTCAACGAGGTCCTAGTTGGGCAGACATGGTGTGGGGCACCTATCCCTACGAACCTGAACCCCGAGGGGAAGAGATTACCCTGGGTCAGCTGAGTCTGAATACCCGGCGGAAGGAGAAACCTGACGAGACCGTCCAGCCGGCTGCGGCAGCTGGAGTACCTGCCACCACTTCTAATTTGGTGGAGGGAACAAGAGAGACGGCTGGAGGATCCATACGGAAACCTTCATATGTACAGACTAAGAATGTCCCTGTCGGCGCTCTAGAAGAGAAACGCAAAGCGGTGGCTGGAGTGACCCCGTCGGTGAGGCCCAAGCCGGATGACCTGAGGCAGAATCTCATTGTACCGGCGGAAGTAACGAGAAATGTCTACATCTGCTGGGAATATAAGCGGCGAGTAGAAGAGTGGGTGGTAGAAGTATTGGAGCACCCCCGGCCTGGAGACCCGAAGCTTGAGAGGTGCACCGGAACCGTGCTTTGGTTCAATGTGGAGCGCGGGGTCGGGTTCCTTACGGATGAAGAGACATTAGTGGAGTACTATGTCAACCGCCGCTCCCTCAAGAGGCCGTACCTCCCTCCATCCCAGCATAACCTCCACGCCGGTGACTTTGTGGAGTATACCCCAATGAAAAGTCTGCAAGGCCCCTTCTCCACCGGAGTGAGGGTGATCCCGCGACCCCGAAGAACGGAGGAGCCCGCAGAAGAGTGGGAGGAGCCATCGCCAGCGACGGTCACCGCAACTGCTCCGGTGCCTCAAAGCCGAGAGAGAGAAGGCCCCAGCATATTGGGACCAAGAACCCCAACCAGTGAGCCGGAGCCTCTCATCCCCGGGTTACCTACGCCGACAGCGTTCCAGGTGGGTCAAATTACGGCCAGTAAATTCATCTTTAATCCCCTGGCCACGTACCACCTGATGCAAGAGGCACCAGCAGCACAATCTGTAGGGGTAGGCCTCTGGCTGAGCCTCTTAAACCTGAGGTTCTGTCACCAGTGACCCCGGCAGGAGCATCCGGGCCTTACAGGGTCCATTCCCAGATGGCTGCCACTGTCACCAGTCTGACCACTGGGACCCTGCCCAGACCGGTGCCACAATTATCCTTGAGAGGATGCTGGGGAAAGGCCGCAGCCTACCGTGAGGCCTACCAGAGGCAGGAGCGCCCTCTCATGTCATTCAGCTCGAGCAGAAGCGACGAGGAGCTGGAGGCTTTCCACTAGAGGGAGCCCCAGCTACACCTATAAAGAACAACAGGACTAATGGGAGCCACCACGTGGACTGAGCCTTGAAGGGTGAGAGCCGGTTGGCTTTATTTTATGTTATTGTTGCCCTGTTTGGTTCTCCATCCAGAGAGACACGTGTGGCTGGACTCCCCCCATCAGCAATATTCCAAGTTGCGCCATGTTTGCGCACCATATCACTTTTCCCCCCTTCTCAGGTTGTTGGGAAATCACTTTTAAAAGGGTTTGTCAAGAAACTTTTTCTGCTATTTTTAACCTATTTTATTACCCATGTGGATTACAAATTTCAATTGAATTTGGGTCTTTGTTCCAGCTACCAGCCAAAGAAGAAGAAAAGATGGACTTGAATGTAACCACAGATGTCTTATGCCTTTAATATATTTGCACTTAAATGTTTGCACAAATATTTTAGCTTTTTAGCAACGTTCAAGAATATTGCCCATTATGTATTTCTTTACAGGTGTCACAATGTGTCCTCCAATGCACTGTAATGTATGGTCATGCACTTAGCAAGATAGTCAGCACCTTACTTGTCTCTACCTCAGATATATATGCTGCCTCTGAGGGCGTTTCACACTAACCGTTCATGGTAGCCAGGTGTCAGAGCCACAAGCAGTTTTCTCTTATTCCTTCAGGGTTATCCTCGCTGCTATAGATGTGTCTTATATGTGTCAGGAGAGCGTATAGTCTCTCACTAGAACTATGGCAGGACTGGTAGATTCCTCCTCCTAGTTCACTATGTCCTGAGGCCTTGTGCACCGCCTCCATGAAAAAATAACTTGTAGCTACTGATAGACATCAAGGTGACAAAGCGTAAAGCATTATCAGACTTTGGTGCTTGGAAGGGATTACAGGATGAAGCCACCCTTCTGTTTGTGGGCTTATCATTTCACAATGGTGGGATTACAGAGTTAAGACACCCCCATGCTTTCTTTGGTATTTTATGGCAGAAATATTCAGAGTCATATAGAAATGGTTGCTTAGTGCAGTTTACATAGGTTGTTCGTCTGCTGAGAGGGGATAACAGAGATTGGACACCCTACTCACAAGGCAGGAACGTACCAGCATAGTAGCTCAATTGTCTATATACAGTATGTATGTAATGTCATTTATATGTATCTATTTCATGCAGCACATGGTACGTATTGGATTCCATGTAAGCTTTTCTATATCCTAATCATGTATGCTAATCCTAAGCACAAGCCGAGGACGGCTTGACTTTAAGTAAGGGGGAATGTAACACCCCAGAGTAGTGTTACAACTCTGCGTAACCAGCTCCTATCTGTGTGCTACTTTGGAAATGTAATTCCGTGCATTAATGTAATCACCAGCATTAATATGTATGATATTCAATGTTATGCAACTGTTTCCCATGTAATGTACCTGGTGTACCAGCAGGTGTCAGTAAATACTATGGCAGATTCAGATGTAGTTTTAGCAGAATGGTACAGTCCTTAGTCCATTCTGACCCCCTCTGCTGGAGAGAATTTAAGCTCTTCCAACTTCCTGAAGGAGAAAATGACAGTTATGACAGTTTAGTCAGGTTGTTGTCCCCTATACCCTGATCAGGGAGGACATGTACAGGACAGTGGAGCACCTTCAGCTCTTCTGTACCCTAAAGACTGAGTAATATAGCCTGCAATAAGGCACAACAATACTCTCAAGGGAAGCCAGACTTAAG
>ONZH01022972.1:0-43256 GCA_900303285.1 Rhinella marina
GCTGGCAATGGCAAGACCCCAAAGGCTCTACTGTTTATTCATCTTATGTAGACTATGATTCATCTTCTTCAGGCAACAGCGAGAGACCAGCTCAGCGACGCCCGACATGTTTTTTTCAGAGGTGAGGTCAGAGATACAGGCGAAGACAACCAGGACCCGCCGGGGAAGAAGCTTCACCCATTCCAAACAGCAACAGTATTCAGACTCGATCCCAAACTCGGATCTGGTAATTAATATTTCTTCTAGAACACTCTCTCCGGCTGAATATTCCCTTTTAGCGAAAGGGCTTTCATTTTGTCCATATAGTATGTTACATTGTTTTTTCTTTTGAACAGGAATTGCATAAATTCTATCGCTCATTGCGATTAAAAGTCCATTTTGCAGAGGAGTCCCCTATGTCCAGGGTTACGAATGTGTCTCCTTTGTCGATCACCTATTTAGGCTTAAAAAAGAAAAGTCATTTTATGCCACCTAAAACAAATCATGGAATTGAAGCATTCATAGATGTGGTCGACAGGGAGATACATTCCGTTATCGATCAATGCCGCAGAGGAGCTTTCCCTTTATCCACTAATTTGAGTAGTGTAGAAACACAGGCTCTAAAAAATCTACAAAATGATAAATCTATTATCATAAAACAAGCGGATAAGGGAGGAGCCATTGTAGTGATGGATATGTCTTACTATTTACAAGAAATCCAAAGACAACTTGCAGATACTTCCACTTATCAATTAGTTTCTATTAATCCAACTATACAAATACAGCGACAAATAGAAGTCTTATTGGATAAATATCTTACTAGTGGTACCATTGACCCCAGCAACTTCCTCTTTTCTACGCAATGAACATCAGATTAGACCAGTCCTATACATACTTCCAAAAATACATAAGAACCTCTATAAACCACCGGGCCGCCCTATAGTGGCCTCAACTGACTCCATTTTGGCTCCATTATCTATATTTTTGGAAAAGATACTTACTCCTATTGTTAAGGGCACAAAATCGTTTCTGTTGGACACATCAAGTTTTTTTACAATTACTACGAACAATTAAATATATTCCTACAAATGCATTATTAATAACCCTCAATGTAACTAGTCTTTACACCTCCATTTCACACACCAAGGGGATTAAGGCGGTGG
The DNA here is from genome assembly GCA_900303285.1 of Rhinella marina. Lineage (NCBI taxonomy): Eukaryota > Metazoa > Chordata > Amphibia > Anura > Bufonidae > Rhinella > Rhinella marina. The sequence goes on from ONZH01022972.1 coordinate 1,143, forward strand.
CAACGTCACTATCTAATACCAATCTTGCACAAATTGAACAACAATTCTGTCTTCAATTGTTAGAATTGGTCTTATATAATAATTTCTTTATGTTTGGAGATGAATACTATGTACAGAGGAAGGGCACCGCGATGGGGGCCAACTTGGCTCCGCCATATGCTAATCTTTTTATGGCGCAATATGAAGAGGACTACATCTACACACATGTATTGTTTCAACAATTCGCATTGGTGTGGCGTAGATATATAGACGATGTCTTCTGCATCTGGACTGGTGACTCTGAGGCGTTCCAGATGTTTTACCAATATCTAAATAATGCCGATACTGACATCCAATTTACGGCTTATGTTGACCCCAACGCGGTGAAACTTCCTTGATACTCTTGTCATTAAAGATTCAGATGGGTGCCTGAGTACTGATCTTTATGTTAAGTCCACAGACCGTAATGCACTGTTATTTTATTCTAGTTGTCATCCTTGAAGCACAAAAGACTCCTTGGATAGATCTCAATTCACTAGAGTAAAACGTATAGTAAGTGACCCTAGAGTTAGACAAATTCGCTTAGACGAAATGTCTCAAAAATTTTATAATCGTGGCTATCCAAAACAATTGTTGGATAGGGAACTTACTTCAGCACATTATTCTGAGGGGACCCAAAAAAATTCAAACCCAAGGATTCCTTTTGTGGTCACTTATCATCCAATTATTCCAAAAATTCAACAGATTCTAAAAAAACATTGGCCAGTTCTCAATAGAGTTCTAGAGTTTGCTGAACCACTACGGATATGTTATAAACATCCTAAAAACCTCCGCGATTGTTTAATTAGGGCAGATATTGGTCCACTTAAATCACATTCTCGTCAGGCTACTCTCTGAACCCCTAAGCGAGGCACTTTCCCATGTTTGAGTTGTGCCCAATGCACACATGTCATCAAGAGCCACACTTTTACACATCCTTTGACTGGTAAGATCTATTACATTAAAGGTTTTTTTACTTGTGCTACGACCTATGTGGTGTATCTTATTAAATGTCCATGCGTCTCGCATACATTGGTGAGACTTCCCAGTGTGTGCGAGACCGCATAAGTAAGCACAAATCGGACATTAGGTGTAAAAGGGGGTGAATTACCGATTCCCCATCATTTCATAACAGCTCACCATAGTATCAGTCAACTTAAATTCCAAGTTATAGAGCATATTCCTTATCCACGTAGGGGAGGCAACCGGAAAGCAATTTTGATGAGACGTGAAGCTTTCTGGATCCATGAACTTAGAACTATGACTCCATTAGTCTTGAACCGTGATTTTGATATTTGTATTTAGATATAACATTCTTAGATGGTACATATCTTAACATTTTGTTTCGTGTCTGTATAGTGCTAACTTACAGGTATACTAATCCTTCACAGTCTTTTCTGTGTTGGTTCACATAGTACTTTTCTTTTTTTCTTAGATTCTTACATTTTTATCTTTTTGGCTACATAGACAGGTAAAGGATTTTTGTGACTAACACAATTTTGGCTTACTAACATATACACTCACCGGCCACTTTATTAGGTACACCTGTCCAACTGCTCGTCAACACTTAATTTCTAATCAGCCAATCACATGGCGGCAACTCAGTGCATTTAGGCATGTAGACATGGTCAAGACAATCTCCTGCAGTTCAAACCGAGCATCAGTATGGGGAAGAAAGGTGATTTGAGTGCCTTTGAACGTGGCATGGTTGTTGGTGCCAGAAGGGCTGGTCTGAGTATTTCAGAAACTGCTGATCTACTGGGATTTTCACGCACAACCATCTCTAGGGTTTACAGAGAATGGTCCGAAAAAGAAAAAACATCCAGTGAGCGGCAGTTCTGTGGGCGGAAATGCCTTGTTGATGCCAGAGGTCAGAGGAGAATGGGCAGACTGGTTCGAGCTGATAGAAAGGCAACAGTGACTCAAATTGCCACCCGTTACAACCAAGGTAGGCAGAAAGAGCATCTCTGAACGCACAGTACGTCGAACTTTGAGGCAGATGGGCTACAGCAGCAGAAGACCACACCGGGTGCCACTCCTTTCAGCTAAGAACAGGAAACTGAGGCTACAATTTGCACAAGCTCATCGAAATTGGACAGTAGAAGATTGGAAAAACGTTGCCTGGTCTGATGAGTCTCGATTTCTGCTGCGACATTCGGATGGTAGGGTCAGAATTTGGCGTCAACAACATGAAAGCATGGATCCATCCTGCCTTGTATCAACGGTTCAAGCTGGTGGTGGTGGTGGTGTCATGGTGTGGGGAATATTTTCTTGGCATTCTTTGGGCCCCTTGGTACCAATTGAGCATCGTTGCAACGCCACAGCCTACCTGAGTATTGTTGCTGACCATGTCCATCCCTTTATGACCACAATGTACCCAACATCTGATGGCTACTTTCAGCAGGATAATGCGCCATGTCATAAAGCTGGAATCATCTCAGACTGGTTTCTTGAACATGACAATGAGTTCACTGTACTCAAATGGCCTCCATAGTCACCAGATCTCAATCCAATAGAGCATCTTTGGGATGTGGTGGAACGGGAGATTCGCATCATGGATGTGCAGCCGACAAATCTGCGGCAACTGTGTGATGCCATCATGTCAATATGGACCAAAATCTCTGAGGAATGCTTCCAGCACCTTGTTGAATCTATGCCACGAAGAATTGAGGCAGTTCTGAAGGCAAAAGGGGGTCCAACCCGTTACTAGCATGGTGTACCTAATAAAGTGGCCGGTGAGTGTATATTGTCATATGGTATCAGTGATTATGGTGTTTGTACTTGGACTAATGTCTCTAGTAAATAATATTTGGGTTATATCGTAATGATTGCCATATCTGGCTCCTGCGTACATTACCAAGGTCCTGATATTAGATAAAGTATACAATTATCAGTGAAGGGAGTAGCCTTAATGTCTTCAGAAGATACTATTACCAGTGTTGCTCTAATTTATCAGAGTACAAGTTCCCCTATTATATCTATATATGTACCTTGACTCAATAGAGAGATGTGGGCAAAATTTGCCCTGACTCGCTTCTCTTGTCTTCTGCGCATGACTGAAAGTTCCGATCACGTGACCGGGACCGAAAGCGCGCGGTTTCCTCTTTAAAAGGAGCGCTTGCGCTCTATAGCCTTGAAGACGCCATTCCAATGCTCCCACTTTCCACCAACTGTATGTACCATCTATATACTAAATTGAATTATATTCATCTACGTTTGTCTTTTTGCCAATTGCATTGATGTTGTGACAAGTCTAGCTCTAATTCTGTGGTGCCGCTGGCCACAGTCACATATTACAGGGACCCATGGGATCTTGAAATGTTGTATTTGTTACAATTATGCTACGAGTATAAGTCAAGATGAGATGCTCCATATATTTGACAAGACTTATAGCCATGGGAATTATAGTGACTGTTTTCAATATGTCTGGGGCTTTACAGTACCGAATTAGAAGTATAACACATTGATATTTCATAAATAGAGCGTTGATCTATGGAGTCATAATGATATTCTAACTGTGCACTTTGATGTTCTTTCTATCGATTGTATAAAATGTCGCCTACCAGCTATTACTAACTTATATATCCTGTACATCCCTATATTTTATGAGTATTTATGTTCCGTGGTAACTGTATGTCGTTGATTGTATTATATTTATGTATGTCTGTATATTATTGTAGGCCGTGATCAAGGTCCGGGAGGGACCGAAACGTTGGCCTTTATACATGTGACGATTGTAGATACTAATAAAGAGCGTCCTGTTTATCTACTAACCTTTACGTGTGCCGTGATCAATATACACTACTGTCTGTCCATCAAGACACCTGTCACTCCAGCCTGTCCATCTGTCAAGACACCTGTCACACATTTTCAGCCTCCGGAGGCTTATCGCCAGCCACCTATGACACCTGTCATTAACTTCCCAATGACTTAGGGAGTTTTTATCCTAAAGGACACAGGATTTTAGTTCGCTGTTCTATAAAGATTAAAAAAGACAAAGAAAAGACAAAAAGAAATTACATTAGTTTATAGGTTAAAATGACTAAACGGCTTTTCACTGCTGAAGAGGCATATGCAGTGCTTTTTGAGGACACTGACTAACAGTGGAGATGAAGTGACATTTTTAGTTTCATCTTCCTCAAGTGATTTATCTAATGATGAACCACCTCGTAGGAGTCCTAGGGGTAGTGCGCAGTCGCAGCCCCGTACAAGTGACTATTCATTAGGGAAGAGCGAACCGAACCGTAACGAACCAGTTTCGTTATGAACTTTGCTAAAAGTTCGGTTTGTCACCGAACCGAACTTTTGAAAAGTTCGTAACGAATCTGTTAAAAAAAAAACGTTAACATAAAACTGTACTTTTTCACAGAATAGACCAGGATACAAGGGATTATTACTCCTATAATCCCTTGTATCCTGGTTTTCTGTGAAAAATAAGATGTGTGACGTCACCCCACAGCCCCTGAAGTGTCTGAGCGCGACGACATCTTGTCAGTGCGTCTCAAGACTTCAGAGAGAGAGGAGCTCCATCTTAGATAGAGAGGGAAAAGATATAGATAGATAATCAAACAAGTAGATAGATACAGGGAGAGATAGAGAAGAAATAGAAAGGGTTAGTGAGAGAAGCAGGAGAGAGGAAGAGAAAGCTAGATATAGAAGATAAGGTTATAGATAGGGAAAGAGGCTGAGAAAGCAAGAGATAGTTAGAGATAGGGAGAGAAAGTCATATAAATAAAAAAATAGTGAGATCTAGGGAGAGATAGGGTGATAAAAAAAGAAATAGTGAGAGAAAAGAGTCAGGACAGGTAGCATTCCTGTCCTGTGACCGAGAGTACACGCTACACGTTGCTGCTCAGCTGGGTGCCGTCAACCCCGTTTAGCCACAACAAAAAAAGTTTAAAAAAAAACTAAAAAAAAAGTTATAAACAAAGTTTTAAAAAAAAGTTAAAAGTTATTTAAAAAAGTTTAAAAAAAAGGTTAAAAAAAGTTTAAAAAAATAAAGTTTAAAAAATTATAAAAAAATACATCATTTAATTTTCCCCCACCCAAATAAAAATATGTCCAAGCGTCCTACTTCCAGCACTTCCCAGGCAAGGAGTGCAACATCAGGCGGTGAGGGTAGGAGAAGTGGCAGCACCAGGCCCGGTGGCAGCCGGGGTAACAGGCGTGGCAGCAGGGTGCAGCTACCTCTGATGGCCACTGGTCAAGTAAGAACCACACAGCCAGTGGTTCTAGATTGGCTTACCCAATCCTCCACTTCCACCGCCCAAAGCTCCCAAACGAGGAGTCAAGCATCCGCTGGATCATCCGACACTACCCTTACATGGGACGGTCAGCGAGAGTCCTCTGCCCCGTCCCGTTATTAGAATGCCACTCACCTTTGGGGCACCTTCTGCCAGGGAACTCTTGGCAAACCTTGATCTGCCCTTGGAGTCTCTACCACTTTTTAGTAAGGAGGAGGAAGTCCACCAAAGTCAGCGGGTGGAACGTAGTGAGACTCCAGAGGAGGTGTTGGCTGTAAGCAGGCAACAAAGCCTGGGAGGGGCATCCAGTGCCACACCGGATATTCTGTCCCAGCCACCGGAGGAAAGTAGCAGTGGTGCCGAGTTTGATGACGATGTCGCTGATCGGACGTGGCGCCCTCAAGCAGCATCATCATCATGGGAGGAAATAGAGGTGCCACCGACGCAGCAACATCCCACTGTTTCAAGGAACCGAGGCACAAGAGGGAGGGATAGAAGCCAAGCTACCAGGCAGAGATCACCCTCTCAAAGCCTTGGTCCTGAGAGGGCACCCTCAGGCAGCAGTGGCAGTCAACAGGCAATAAGACCCCCCCCCCCGTGGCTGTCAGCAAACCACGGTCCTCTGTCGTCTGGCAGTTCTTCCGCCTGGGGAAAGATAAGCACATCACTTTGTACCTGCTGTGCAATGAGAGGGTCAGTCGTGGCAGGGGTGATAATCTCGGGACAACATCCATGCGAAAGCACATGGAAAGGCAACACCAACAGGCCTGGAAGAACCGTTACCCCAATACCACCTCCTGTCCGGATGCACCATACACTGCAGATCCCATCATGCAGCATCCTCTCAGTGGAACTCAGGGCTCGTCAGCCTCAGGTGCCAGCACCAGCACAGTGTCACTGCCATGTACACCGCTAATGAGGCAGCAATCCGTGACTGAGTCCATAGGCAGACGTCAGGTGTATTCCAGCAGCCATCCCATGGCCCAGAAACTGACCGGACACCTGATTAAGCTGCTGGTGCTTCAGTCCCTGCCCTTCAACCTCGTGGACTCCCACCCTTTCAGGGATTTTCATGGCGTGTGCGCACCCCAGATGGCAAGTCCCCAGCCGCCACTACATCTCTGGCAAAGCTGTCCCATCACTGCACAGTTATGTGCAGAAAAAGGTGGGCGACTCATTGGGACTCTCGGTGTCCAAGACCGTGCACCTGAGTGCTGATGTGTGGTCCTCTAATTATGGCCAAGGGCAGTACATGTCTGTTACTGCCCATTGGGTCAACATCCTCCCAGAAGACCATCAGGAAGTTGGCCCATTCTTGCCACTGTCATCTCCACGGTGCTTTAGGGGGCCAGCAGCAGGAAGCAGTTCTGCCTCCACCACCTTGCAACCATCTGCCACTTTGACAGCAGTCCAACCTGCCCCGGTGTCTTACCACCAATGTCAGGCCCGGCGCTCTCAGGCTGTCCTCCATTTGGTGAGCCTGGGTGAACGGAGCCACAGTGGGCAGGAGCTCCTCTGGACCATCAGGGAGGAGATCGATCAATGGCTGACCCCACGTCAACTAACGGTGGGAAGTGTGGTAGCAGACAATGGGAGGAACATTGTCTCTGCAGTGCAGCAGGGAGGGCTGAGTCATACACCTTGTATGGCACATGTGATAAACCTCATAGTGCACAGGTTTCTTAGATCATTTCCTGCACTACAAGACCTTATGAGGATGTCACGCAGAGTGTGCAAACACTTCAGCCACTCCTACACTGCAAGGAACACCCTGCTCAGGATCCAGAGACAGCACAGTCTGCCCCAACATCGGCTAATCTGCGACGTGCCAACACGCTGGAATTCTGCCCTCCATATGCTGGACCACCTGTACGAGCAAAGGTCAGCCGTTACAGACTACCTCATAGGGCAATCAGGCAGCTTCACGCCACACTGCGACTTCCAAGTCACACACTGGCAGATGATGCGTGAAGTCTGCCAATTGTTGATCCCTTTTGAGGACGCGACTTTGTTTGTGAGCAGGAATGACTATGGGATCAATGACTTCATCCCACTCGTCCATGTTCTGGAAAGTACGCTGAAAAGCATCATCAGCGAGGATTCCCAGGCCACCACTCCAAGGCTGAACATCGCCTTGAGCCCAGAGATGGATGGCCCCTAATGCCCCCACCATCAATTGTCAATTTGGAAACATACTGGGTGCAATCAAGAGCTGCTGAAGCTGCCTCCTCAACTTGTCTCTTCTCAACTATACTGGCCTGGGTGCTATCAAGTGCTGCCGCCTCCTCCGTCAATTGTCTCTTCTCAACTATACTGGCCTGGGTGCTATACAAGTGCTGCCGCCTCCTCCTCCGTCAATTGTCTCTTCTCAACTATACTGGCCTGGGTGCAATCAAGTGCTGCTGCCTCCTCCTCCTCCGTCAATTGTTTCTTCTCAACTATACTGGCCTGGGTGCAATCAAGTGCTGCTGCCTCCTCCTCCTCCGTCAATTGTCTCTTCTCAACTATACTGGCCTGGGTGCTATCAAGTGCTGCCACCTCCTCCTCCATCAATTGTCTGTTCTCAACTATACTGGCCTGGGTGCAATCAAGTGCTGCCGCCTCCTCCTCCGTCAATTGTCTGTTCTCAACCGTACTGGGTCCAATACAGTACTATTATTGCTGCTGGTTCCACTGTCAAATGTCTGTTTTCCACCCTACTGGGTCCAAGGCAATGCTGCCGGTGTTGCCAACTTGCACTTTGTGTCCTATGTCTCGTGTAATCACTTACACCTTGGCTAATGTGTACCTGTTCTGGGGTGCACAAGGTCTAATTAAATGGTACGCCTGTCTGTCTTCTGACCTGTGATGTCACTGAGACCACATCGACTTCAACGCAGCCTATTCTTGGGCTGGTGCCACGATCTACCGTGTGTTTTTGGTGCTCTGGCATGACATGGACTGCTCCAGCGGACATCTTCAATGCTGTCAAATGTTGTCGACCTGGCTGTCGACGACTATTTTTGCACTTTGATTTTTTCCACTTTTTTCATTGTAATAGCAACTGCAACTAAACGAAACTATAACCTATCAGACTCCCACTATTGTAGCTGCAATTATTCAGCCGTTATAGCAAGGTTTGTTTTAGGTTCGGTTCGTACGAATCCGAACTTCACGAAAGTTCGCCGAACCGAACCTTTCAAAAATTCGCTCATCCCTACTATTCATGGATCTCCACAGATAACTATAAATTTACAGCCACTCCAGGCATCAATGTACATACCACAAGTTTCAGTGAAATTATTTTTTTCCAATTATTCTTCACTGATGACCTAATTAACTTGATGGTGGCACAAACAAATATATATGCAGAGCAATTTATTGCCTCCAATCCAGACAGTAAAATTGCAAGGCTCCACAAAATGGACTCTTATGGACACGACTGAAATGCATAACTTTTGGGGACTTCTCCTAAGCATGGGCATTATAAAAAAACAACAACGATACGTTCGTATTAGAACAAAGATATTCTTTATCACACCCCTCTTTACTGTCTTGTTTCAAAGCTATTCTAAGATTTCTCCACTTCAACAATAATAATGAATGCCCACTCCCAAGCGCCCAAGTTATGATAGACTCTTCAAATCAGGCAAGTGGTTGACCACTACAATTCCAAATTTGGTCAAGTATATACCCCCCAAAAATGCCTCTGAGTGGATGAATCATTAGTCCACTTCAATGGCCGATTACATTTCCGCCAGTAGGTATGGTGTGAAGTTGTATCCAGGTATACATTGCGCTTTCGTATTTATGAGGGAAAATATTAAAAAATTGAGCCACCAGATTGTCCCGTTTCTGGGTATAAGAGGGAAGATAGTATGGGATTTAGTCCACCCCCTGCTGGACCACTTATACCATCTATATTTGGACAACTTTCACAATAGTGTCCCTCTCCTGAAGTGGCTAGCTGCCAGAGGCATAGACACAAGTGGCACAATAAGACAAAATCAAAAAGGGCTAACTAAATCCTTTATAGACCAGACAGTGTGTTGCGGGGAAACCATGGCTGTTTGAAAAATTGATGTTGCTAAAATACAAGGACAAACGGGATGTTCTCATGATAACTACCATCCATGCTAACACGCTTTGTGTTGAGCTGTGAATTTACGGGGTTATGGCAGGATTTCTAACAGTGGGACTCAATAAGGAACAGTGGCCGACAGAGGTTGAGGGAGTTTTTTCTGAGGGCACGTTTGTACAAAAGGGGTACACCCCGACATTTGGGGCAGCCTTCAGCGAAATCACTAAGACCTACAAAGATCACATCACATTTCGTGTGTAGACGTATTCTTAAGGAATACGGTGAAGAATCTTGCCCTCTTGAACACGTCACCCCGATACAACAACTGTAGCCGGCCAGAACGTAGGGCAATTCAGAATCTAGGCAAGGATAGATCCATCAAATTATCAAACACTCTGACAAAGGGGGGAATGTGGTGGTGATGGACGCTTTACAATACAAAAACATGTGTCATATGATATTGGATGACAGGGAAAGCTATGAACTTCTCACGAAAGATCCAACTACACAGTATTGTGTGGAACTGAAGGAGATATTGTCTAGAGCCAACAAATTGATAAGCCAAGATGAATATGATTATCTCTGCCCTCTCTATCCGGTCAGACCTACGTTCTACTGCCTACCCAAAATACATAAGGGGGTTTCCCCTCTCAGGGGTCGTCCAGTTGTGTCAGGGGTAGGCAGTCTATTGAAACGTGTTGGGATGCCTTTTGTGCAGTGTCTCCCTTCATATATTCGCGATACAGGTGACTTGCATTTGCGGCTGGAGGGTGTCACAATTGAGGACCACTGGTGGCTGGCCTCGATAGATGTCGAGGCATTATATTCCTCTATCCCGCACCAGGTGGGCCTACGAGCGGTTGAACACTTTCTCCAGGCCAGGGGTCAGCACCTTGTAGGACACAATATGTTTGTCCTGGAGTTTGTCCTAACAAGAAATTATTTTACCTTCGATGGCCGCTTCTACCACCAGCTCAGGGGCACTGCTATGAGCAGTTCTTGTGCACCATGTTATGCAAATATTCTCCTGGGCTGGTGGGAGGAGACTATGGTTTTTGGAGATACCCCAATTCGGGGGGTTGATGATGTTGACCTCTGGTCCCGCTTCATTGATGACGTATTTGTCATGTGGAGCGGGACCAGAGAGGGCTTTTGTGACCTGGTGAAACGTCTCAATGTGAATGACATTAAAGGGGTTCTCCCACAAATAATGTAAAAAATGAAAATCAGACCTCATATAGAACATGACAACCTCTATTTAACAAAGTTAGAACCAGCCCTGTACCTCACATGGATCCAGAGATCTCCCCATTCATTGCTCTACTAGATTTATATCAAGCTGACAGCTCAAGGGGAGTGTCGTTACGAGCACTTTCGCTCATCTCTAGTCATCATTAAACGATGAGATCGATAAAAGTCTGGCGCCTGTTTGTTATTCATTCTTTGACGTTGCATTATATAATCTGAGAGAAGTTGGCCCTGACGCTTTAATGGCTAAAACTGATATTAAGTCAGCATTCAGACTCCTGCCCATTCACCCGTCACGGTTCAACTCTCTCGGATTTCAATTTGATGAGAAGTTTTTCTTTGACAAGATGCTACCAATGGGATTTACCTTGTCATGCTATTATTTTGAAGCATTTTCGACATTTCTCCATTGGGTTTTGGATCAGCATGGTCTTAGTGGTAGAATAATTCATTACCTTGATGATTTTCTTTTCATCGGAAAAAATGGCACTAATGATTGCCTTAATCTCCTTAATAGATTCTTTGATATGGCGAATGAATTTAATATCCCACTCGCAATGGAAAAAACAGTATTTCCTACCCATTGCATCATTTTTCTAGGTATAGAAATCGATACTAAAAAATGTTTGTTCAGGATTCCTTTGGATAAGATTAATAAATCTATTCTATCTATTGACACCATGCTGGTCAAAAAGAAAACTACTCTTCGTGAAATGCAATCCTTATTGGGTTCACTCAGTTTTATTGCTAGGGTGATACCCATGGGCAGAGCATTTTCGAAGAGATTATATTTTGCCACTAGGGGACTCAGATCCCCTTTTTCACATTTAAGGCTATCAAAGGAGATTAAACAGGATCTCCAGATCTGGTTGTCCTTTTTAAATAATTTTAATGGCAGTGCTATTTGGCAATCAAAGTTTGTTTATTCTGAGGCCTTAAATCTGTATACGGACGCTGCCGGTTCTATTGGCTATGGAGCCTGCTTTAACTCCAAATGGTCAGCAGAAGTTTGGCCACAAAAGTGGATTGACAACGGACTGGTAAAAAAATGTGGCTTTTATCGAGTTGTTCCCGGTATTAGTTTCTTTGAATATTTGGTCGGAATCTTTTGTTAATAAAAAGATTTTACTTTCTTCCGACAACAAAGCTGTAGTCTTTGCGATAAATTGCCTGTCATCAAAATCCAATCCGGTTAACATTTTGCTTAGAGAGCTTGTCCTATTCTGTATGGTACATAACATCTGGCTGAAAGCTAAATATATTGAAGGTATTAACAATATAATAGCAGATGCTTTGTCCCGTTAGAGATTTGACATGTTCAGAAAACTAGTCCCAGGAGCCTTTCCAGTGAACATGGCCTGCCCTGCACATCGTTGGGACTTAATTTAAGAAGTCTTGGTGATTTGTTGAAGAAGTCTTTAGCAGTCAACACATGGTCTTCCTATTCTTCTGCTTGGAAGACTTGGACTTCTTTTTGTTCCAGCAATAACTTAGATAAGTTGGACTATAATCTTATCAATTTTTTAAGTTTTCAGATAATAAATGTTCTTTTCATGTTATAAATAAATTTTTTACAGGTATCTCCTTTTTTAAATTATTTGGTTTCCAGCCTCTTAAGAGTCTATTTATTATAAACCAAGCACTAAAAGGTTTGAGAAAGAAGGTGGTAAATAATGATAGGACAAGACCTATTTCATGTAAAATTTTATTTCAATTGATTAATTCATTACCTGAAGTGTGTTCTTCGAAATTCGAAGTTCAACTTTTTTCAGTGGTCTTCGTCATCGCATTCTTGTGAATTCACAGCTGTAAATAGAAAGAGTATATCACCTTTGTTGTTATCCAACCTTCTAATGTTACAAAATGGCTTTAGATTATTTATCAAACGATCTAAAACAGACCAGTTAGCGAAAGGACATTGGATCACTTTAGCTGCTGTTAAAGGAGGTGTTATCTGCCCAGTTTCTGCTATGCGCAATTGGTTGGAAGTCAGGCCTGTTGCTACCGGTCCGTTGTTTTGTCATGCCGATTTATCCCCTTTAACCAAATATCAATTTAATTCTATTTCCCAAAAAATGTATGTTCAAGTTAGGTCTTGATAAATTAAAGTTTAGTTCACATTCTTTTAGAATTGGTGCTGCTACATTAGCAGCTCAAAATGGTTTGGATTCTGGCTTATTAAAAAAGTTGGGTAGATGGAATTCAAATAGATTTAATTTGTATGTCAGACCGGAGCTTTTATTAGAGCAGTATTTTTGTTTTCTAGGTCTCCGCAAGATATGGATTGTCGGGAATCAGTTCATCTTGGGAGCAAAAAATAGAGCATTAGAAAGAAACTATATGGACAATATTGGATTAAAAGATAACATTCAGATCTATTGGTGTGGTAAACATAGCTTAAAGATTAAAGATGTCTTGGCATACTGTGATTTATTTAATTTGCAGACTGCACATGGCCGGCTCTATAATAGAAATGCCTTTTCTTGTCTGTGTATTTGTCCGCATGTCTGAATGGAGCCTTAGGTTGCTTTCACACAAACATATTGAAATCTGTCCATGTTCTGGAATACGCATGGATTCTGGATGATATACCATCATCAGTATTGTCATCAGTATTGCTTGAGTATTTTATCTGGATTATATGTGTGCTCCTTCCTTACTGCATTTTTTTATGCACTCCATAGACTCATTCTAAAATATACACAAAACTAGGACTGCTGCAGATTTCTAATACTGACATAAATTATAAGCCCATGTAAATAGCCCTATTCATTAACATTCGCAGCAGACTGCGGTACAAGAGGGCTGGGCCATATACAGATAGCAAATACACTCGTATGAAAGCGGCTTTATACTCATGCTTCACTTGTCATATCCTAAGCATATGGAGTGCTATCAGTGCCCGTGCTGTGGACCGCAATTTGCGGTCCACAATGCACGGGCACTGACTGTTGGGCCACCACATGCGACGGTCCACACTATTTTGTGGTGTGGAGGCACCACAGAAGCACACCGTAGTGCTTCCGTGGTGTTCCGATCCGTGCCTCTGTTCCGCTTCTCTGTGATTGCAGACCCATTCAAGTGAATGGGTCCGCGATTCGTGATGCGGGGTGCACATGGCCGATGTCTGTGTATTGCGGACTCCCAATATGCGGGCCACAATGCGACCATGGCTGGGCAATGGCCGCGTGCATGAGCCCTAAGGCTTTATTTCATCTATTGCTGGTTCAACCAAGGGCTTTCATTCTTTGAGATTTAATTTTAGTGGACAGTTTTACTTAGATAAATGTTTAACTATGAGGGTTTCTTTATCCTGTTTAAGATAGGAGAAAAAGTCCTTGTGGAGGACGTTTCCTCTTGTCAAAAATAACAGACGAGTGGTTACTTTATGTTGGGGAAAATTAAGTGAAGGAATCATAACTGATACACTTCTAATCATCTAAATTTTCTTCCTTTTTGGGCTGTGGTTCCTTCCCCAAGCCTGCACAGTGTGTGTCAGGGGGAGGGGGTATATGCTTTGAATATGTGGTCTTAGGATTTTATTTCACTTTTTTTTTAATTATCTGATTTAAATAAAGTAATTTATAGTGTTGAGCGAGCACCTCTGTGCTCGTATGCTCGGGTGCTCTGGCCGAGCACTAGGGGTTGCTCGAGTGCTCGGCCAAGCACCCGAGCATAATGTTAGTCAATGGGACTACAAATGCGTACGCATTAGCGTACAAATTCGGACGCATTAGCGTACAAATCAACATTACAGTGCGGGGAAGAGACTCGAGCATTGCGCTCGAGTACACTCGGTGTTCGGCTGAACACCAAGCGGACCCAAGTGTAGACATGCTCGCTCAACACTAGTAATTTATTATTTTATTTTACCATATTTTTCAAGCAGTGAAATATCTACTGTATACATTTTGAGACGTATATCCTGATTTTTTCCATTCTTTCATTTCCGTTTTTAAAATTTTCCGGCAAGAAAATAGGTTTATAAAAGAAAGAAAGTCACATATCCTTCTTTTCCTGCCCTTTGTGACCAAGCATCACATCCAGTGGGGACATGATATTTTCATTGTTCACATGACCTTGTGTGCGATGGACGTGTCATTGCTTCCAGTTCAACAGGGACCAAAAGTGAGCTAAGTTTTATTCTTTCTTTTATAAACCTAACTGCTAACCAACAAATCCCCTCCTTAGTTTTTTTCCTGTCATTAATGTTGTAAAAGACCTTCCTGGCCGGGTACATAAGGACATGGGGCTACCAGTGTCAGGACATAATGGATCATAGGGTCCTGACGCTGTGTGGCAGTCGTAGTCCTCTTCTGTATTTCTCACGCCACACCTTAGGTAACCTCAAGGCAGCCTTGGCTTCCTGGTGTTTTTGGATAGGATAGACATGGAATGGAACAAGGAAAGATATATCTATAGGCAAATTCTTTAAAAAATGGAAGCACACCCCAGAACAGTCTTATATAAATGATTTGATGACATCATTCTGATTTATATCCTGGTATAAGACAAGAAAATGCAATTATATCATACTGCAGGCCATATGCGGTCCACACAATGCGGAACGCACAAGGCCAGTATCCGAGATTTGTAGATCCGCAATTTGCAGACTGCAAAACAGTTGTGGACATGTGATTGGACCCTTATTTTTTAACTGAACACTTGTTTACTCCATCTAACACCTCATCATTTGAATATGATGATGTCACAATTAGATTCTCCACCAGTCCGATGGTTTATGAGTCCCAGAATATAATTTGCATATTCACTTCTGGGGAGCCATCAAACTAGATAAGGGTGGTCATTGTACAATTCCAGCAGCTCCCAGCCAACAAAGCTTTCAACGTTCCATCACAATGCTTCATCGTGGAACCAATGACGCCAATAAGTGATCACTCTCTGGAAAACAAGTTAATTTTGCCCCTTCGGGCAGTTTTGATTGCTTCACAGCCATAAAAGATTTGCATTTATTCGCCAGGAAACTGGCTTTTAAGAAAATATTTAATAAGAACACTCCCCAGGATCCTTTCACCACTATTGAAAAAAAGATGCACTAGCCACTTAAATGGAACTGTTGGAGGAACAAGAGACTGTGGAGAGATCTGAAGGGGGTAAGTTTCCCTCATCCCTCTTACTTAAATCTACACGTTTTGCCATGCTGACATAGTTTCCTAATATTCATGCATTTGTGCAGTTAGTATCCAGAGGATTCCAACAGATTGTACCAGATACACATACGACCAATTTGACAAAAACACAGAGACAGACAGCTCAAGAATTAAAGAACATGAAAGATGTAGTTTTCAAACAAGCCGATAAAGGCGGAAACGTAGTAATTTGGCCTAAAAAAACAATATGACAAAGAAGCATTCCGGCAATTGAGAGACAGTTCATGTTACAACAAATTATCTTATAACCCAAGTGATGTATTTAAATCTGAACTTACAAGAATCAATTTAACAGCTAGAGATAATGGGGTTATAACGCAAAAACAAGCTGATTGCTTGATTCCGGACTGTCCGAAGATTACAAGTTTGTATTTGCTCCCCAAAATTCATAAGAACTCTACACATCCACCTGGGCTCCCTATTGTGTCCGGGGCAGGTAACCTCTGTGAACCTGTATGCAAATTTATTGATTTTATATTTAAACCATTGGTGGAGCAGCTTCCTTCTTTCTTCAAGGACATAACAGATTTTCTACGTCGTTTAAATGGACTGCATTTGGAATCGGATATGTGGATAGCAACCTGTGATGTAGAATCACTCTATACCAGTATTCGACATAAGGATGGAATTGATTTTTTTTTACTATGTCTGACATCAGTGAACAGATGGGTGAGTTCGAACTTCTTGATTTTGTTTTAACACACAATTTCTTTCTTTTTGGAAGTACATTCTACCTATAGCTCCAGGGAACAGCCATGGGGGCGGCCTGTGCGCCGTCCTATGCTGATCTGTTCCTGGGGCCGTGGAAAAGGATGATCTTTCTTATGGATTAAGTTCCACTTGTCAGCGGGATTCATATGTGGGCCCGCTACATTGATGACATTTTCATTGTGTGGCAGGGCCCACAGGATGACTTTGGCCGACTGGTCTATCAACCTAACAGTAACAATCTGAATATAAAATTGACTTGTAGGGTGGAACATTCAGGCTTGGATTTTTTGGATATCAAAATCCTGGTGGATGAGGATGGACGAGTAACAACAGACCTTTTTTGTAAGGAAACATCCACTAATGCGTTACTACATGCCAAGTCATGCCATCCCAAGAATCTCATCCATAACATTCCATATAGCCAATTTCTTAGGCTACGTCGTATCTGCTCTTCAAATGAGACTTTTTAAAAACAATCAGTCGAATTAATCCAGAGCAGTGATGCCCAACCTGCCGGGCCGCTGCACTGATAGATTTCCTATTCAAAAACTGTGTCCCTCCTCCTGCCCTGCATCCTACCATCTCAGACATGCACAATTAGTGTCGGCAGTGGCCACCCCCTGGCTCCTCCTCGCTGAAGTCTCCGCCCACGAAAGCGATGCAGGAGCGGGAAAAGTCTTGCAGCTCCCACCCAGAGTTCGCTGCAAGAAGGACAGACGTGGCCTTCCCTGCCTAAAAGACAGCCGGATAGAGGGGATTTCAGATAGGACTGTTTTCAATAAGGTCTATCAACAATTCAACATGTATGTTGGCCCTGCATGAGGGCGGCCACAACGTGACATCATATATTGAGTAAGGAAGCCAAACCATTTTCTGAAGGTGAATGTGTGAAAAAGTGCATCTTGTGGAAGAGGAAGAATTATGCTCAGAAAAAAAAAGAGTGCAATTGAAGCTGTTAGCCTGTCACGAATGACAATAACAAGACGAGTGGAAGATTTGGGAGGCGATCTTATGCTGCAACTGAAGACAAGAGAAGGCCAGTTTGAAATGTTTTCAATTGCTGCTGATGAGTCTACAGACATAAGTGAAACTGCTCAATTGCTAGTGTTCATTCGCGTTATAAACTCTACATTTGAAGTTATTGAAGAACTGGCAGAGATGAAAAGCATGAATGTAACAACCAATGGTGAAGATTTGTTCAGAGAAGTATCAGAAGTTATTAACGGGCTTCACCTGGACTGGAGCAAGTAAATAGGAGTGACTACAGATGGTGCAAGAAGCATGGTTGGACGGCACAGTGGTTTGATAGCTAGAGTACGTCAAAAAGTGATAGAATCCAATGGTTCTCCACCACTGGAACTCCACTGCATAATTCAACAACAAAATCTTTGTGGGAAGCAGCTGAACTTGGAACATGTTATGAAGGTTGTCGTTAAATGTGTAAACTTCATACAATCACATGCACTGAATCACAGGACTTTTAGAGAATTTCTCATTGAAGATGTTGTTTATCACAGTGAAGTCCGCTGTCTGAGTCGAGGGAAAGTGTTGAAACGCTTTTTTGACCTGAGACATGAGATTTCTATCTTCATGTCTGAAAAATCAAAACAGCTTTCTAAGATCAGCGATCCATCATGGCTTTGGGATTTAGCAATCTTGTGCGATTTGACAGCTTATTTAAATGAATTGAATCTAAAGCTGCAAGGCAAAAACAAGCTAATCTGTCATGTGTATGAAGACGTAACTGCATTTCAAGCTAAATTGAAATTATTCATACAACAAGCTTAAAAAGAACAATTGTTGCACTTTCCAACATGTGCTGCACTACATCAGGAATACAGGAATGTTCGCTTCCCAAAAGGAAGAATGGTTCAGCTTCTCAAGCTGCTAAGTGAAAATTTTGAAGAAAGATTTAAAGATTTTCACCACATGAAGAATAATATTCGTTTGTTCGAAAATACTTCTACTGCACCAAGTGACTTATAGCTGGAACTGATTGACTTACAATCCCAGACGTCTCTGCAGGACAAATTTCGAGAAAAAGCGCTACCAGACTTTTGTGCCAAACTATGTCCAGAAACATTTCCAAATTTGCGAAAACAAGGACAAAGAATGATGACAACTTTTGCAAGTACTTATGTGTGTGAACAAACTTTTTCAGCGCTAAAAAGAGCAAAACCTGTCTCATGCTCTGGGCTTACTGATGATCATTTGCATTCTGTGCTGAGAATCAACGTAACAAACTTTGAGCCAAACATTTCAAAACTGGTTTCTGGAAAACATCTGTAGACGTCACATTAATGAAATTACATCAAATGGTGAGTACAGAAATTGTTTCTGGTTTATGATTTCTTTCTAATACTGTGTTATCTAAATTAGTAGAATAATTTCCTTTTTAATAATTGCATTTCTTTCTGGCAATGCTACCTGGTTCTGGCCCCGAAATTTATTCCATGTCTATTGCGGCCCCCAGATGAAAAATGGTTGGGCACCACTGTTCCAGAGGTTTCAACAATTTGGATATCCAACAAGTCTAATTTTGGCAAGATATGAGAAAGCCAAAAATAAAAACAGAGCAGACCTTTCGGACAGTAGGAGCAAACAGACGACGCAAGATGAACAGGAGGTACGTTTTATATCGACGTACAATTCACAGTGAAATCAGATGGGATCTACTCTCATGAAACACTGTGATCTTTTACGTCTAGATCCCATGTTGGAGAAAGTTCTCGCCCCAGTGCCATCTATGACATATAGGAGATCCCAAAATTTGAAAGATTTGTTGGTCCAGAGTCATCATACTACAAAATCATCTGGTATATTTGGAGTAAAGGGACCAAAATGGGGCTCCTCACCATGTGGTAAATGCGTAACGTGCCCAACTGTAGACAAGGCATTACATTTCTCTAATCCTGCCACCACAGACCATGAATATCTGATCACTTACAATATCGCATGTTGTACAGCTGGAGTCTTTTATCTAGCTCAGTGTCCATGTAAAATGATTTATGTCAGTATGACTTCTAGAGAACTAAGAAGGTGAGTCAGAGAACATGTTCTTGGTATTGAAGGTGCAAGAGATGAACAAGATATTACTAAATTGAAGTCCATTCCTAGGCACTTCAAAGGACATCATAATTGCGAAAGCTCGCTCTTTCGTGTGAGAGGGATTGACCGTGTATTTATCTCCGAGAGGGTTGGCAATTGGAAAAGAATGTTGGCACAAAAGGAGGTGAGGTGGATTTACGAACTTGATCGTGTCTCACCACGTGGACTCAATGAGGAGATATCTTTCTCACCCTTTCTATAAGGTGTTTCCTGTGGGATTGCGGCCTGGTTTTTATTTTTAATGTGTTTCACATTCTCTTTTATACCAGTGATTTTAATCTTTTTCTTTTTTGTATATTTTTTCTTTGTGTATTTATGCAGGTTGCTACAATGAAAGCCATCCATTTCTATGCAACGGGACGGACATAACATCCTTTGTATCTATGAATTTGGACTTTTGAATTATTTTTCATTTATTCACTGATATTTATTGATATTATTTATTTGTATGAATTGTAACTATGTATTTATTACTATTTATTCTATATTACTCTATTAATTTACTTTTTCTTATGCATACTTATGTGGGGATATTAATCATGTAAATCATCAAATTTAATCATGTGGTGTATTTAATTTTCACTAATATGAATTGTTTATCACGTTTAATTTTTTTTATCATGGATTCTTTGCCACTTTGCTCGGTTCGGATTTTCATCACCCTGTTTGAATTGCAATTATTATGCACTTATTATCATTTATGGTATATTATATCAATTTATGTATTATTATGTTTAGTTACGCGGGCACTAATCATGTGAGTTATCATAATTAATCATGTGTGTAATGAATTGTTTATTATATTCAATTGATCTTTATGTATTTTTGGTAATTTTTTTTGGCTTCATTTCATCACCATTTTCCTCGCTTGCACTTTGGCACTGCATGCTCACCTTTTCACTTTTTTTTTTCTTTAGAATTGTATCTTGTAATTGCAGTATGTATTTATTAACACTATGTATATCTTATTTAATGTTTGATTTTATTGAGTATATCATGAATTTAGACGTTGGTTATTTTTACACTTTATACATGATACTGTTATCACCCCCATTATATTATTTTATATATACACTCTATGTGCCTTTTCTGTTCCTATATTCCTACGCGCTCCACGCTGGGATACATCGGTATCTCCCTTGGTGGAGATTGGCAGCGTTTTCCCTGATGCGTTCCAGGGTGAAACGTACATCCATTTTGACGTCGTATGAGACGCATCGCATGCCAAGCCTCGCTTTGGCTGCGATGCACTCTGGCTGTTCCGCCCTGTTTATGATTAGTTCTAGTCTCCTGCGTGACATGATTCGCTTGTATTGAGACCAGGTAATGTGTAGCACCTGTTTTTAGGAGTATTTAAGGGAGTGTATTTAGTAAGTTGTTCTCTTTCCCCGGAAGAAGCCTTTCAGGTGAAACGGCGTTAGGAGAAGGACGCCGTCGCACAGGTCTCTTCATAACTTTTTCTTTGAATATTTTAATCAATAAAGTGATTTCTATTATGAACTTTTTCTGTGGATATATATTTGTAGGAGTATAATTATTGGTTTTTATTCACACTTGGACCTTTGTTTGGGCGCCGATCTGGTGCAAGTGGTTAAGCCATGACATCTGCAGCATTCTTCTGGGAACATCTACCATGTTCGTCTGGCTCAGTGCCCTTCGATACTTAGGACGTTTCTAAAAATACAATATGCTGATCCTGACGCTGAGGCTAACACTTCCAAACGTCATTCAGTTTTCTTGCTGCACATCCATCATTTATCTAGGCTATTGTTTTTGTGGCTGGATCGTATTGGGACCTTACCACACAAAGTTCAGGTCCCTAAACATGTGTCAGAATGCCTCTTCTCCCTTATTAACAGAGACGACATGCGTTTTCCATCATGCAGCAGAAAAGCTTTCTGGTCTGGGTGTTCAGCAGGGTGTATCTGTACACCTTCATCGGCCTCTTTATATATATGGTCCTCAGTTTGTTCATTGCGTTCATAACGGACACGTATGAAACCATCAAGAATTACCAAAAAAACGGCTTTCCAGAGTTCGACCTTCAAAGATTTACCAACCTCTGGACGTTACAGAGACGTTGAGGACACGTCTCTTTCCCTGTTCTGCTGCTGTAAACGGTAGAATCGTTGAGGACTGCAGTGTGTCACTGGATATAGGCACAGAAAAAAAAATCTATTAAAGGAACTCTAACTCTTAGGCCCCTTTCCACGTGGGTGCAATGCGTGATGCGAACGCATTGCACCCGCACTGAATCCTGAATTATTCATTTCAATGGGTCTTCTCACATGGGCGAATTTTTTCACGCATCAGTTCGCCGTTACGTGAAAATCACAGCATGTTCTATATTCTGCGTTTTGCACGCAGCCCTGGCCCCATTGAAGTGAATGGGGCTGCGTGAAAACGTATTGCATCCAGATTTAATGCGTTGCGTGGCGTTTTTAACGCATGTAACTTAGCAACAGTGAAAGGATTTCTACAGAAAGTAGTGTTTGTCTGTGTCTGGCTGCAGCTAGTGCAGTGAGGAGCTATTTGTTTGCTGAGTTTCCTGCCCTCGCAGAGCAAATTTGAGAATGCCCAAACTGCAAAAGTCCATGGACGTGGAGAAGCTCTTAGTGCTGGTGCAAGAGAGGCCATGCATTTGGGACACGAGGTCTGGTGAATACCATGACCGATACAAGAAAGACGCTGCATGGCTTGAAATTTCAAAGGAGTTTTTTGCTAGTGTCTGGGAGCAAACCAAAAAGCAGAGTCGCCAGAGTTTGGGTAAGTGGCCAATCTATACATGTATGATCCTTGCCGTCCTCCATAACATAGCACATGTTTTGTAATGTCGGAACTAGCATAGCACATGTTTTCTAATGTCGTGACGACCATTTTTTTTGGCTTAATATATATATATTTTTTCAAATAAGTTGATGAAGTGAAAAACAGATGGCGGAGTTGCAGGGATCAGTTCAGGAAGGAGATGCACAATCAAGGCCACAGTGAATCTGGGCCACCAAAGAAAAGGCCCTACATTTTCCGGGAGCAACTAATGTTCCTGCGTGAGGTCATGGAGCTGCATCCATAAGTTAATTGTTAACAATGTACACTACATGTTTATCAATATACACTGTATATCGACTATGTAGTTCAGTTTATAATCGGTCACTATGAAACATCCGAGTTTCCAATAGCAACCAAGCCGATTCCACCTTTCATTAGCCAAAGTAGTAGCAAAACATTACAAATGGAATCTGACTCTGTACTATGACCATCTATCACACATATAATTTACCCAATGTATCTACATAACCACTTTTTTTTTTGTTTAGGAATGTATAACTACCTATGTGATATAAATGTTGTTTAGTGATTTATAATAATATGTGACGTGACTACTTTTCATCAAAATGTGTCCTCATCTTTTAATGAACATGTTTTTTTTTTAAATTAAAGAACGGAGGACAACCTTGCTGAGCAACCCGAAGAGGCCGCTCCCTAGCATTTGTATAGCTATGGGATATGGGACTTTTGGGATCCCCATTCCCCCCCCCCCCTTGATGGGGCTTGGAATCTATGCCATTCCCCCCCCGATTCACCCCATGTCTCATATACCCTGTATGGGGATAATGAGGGGTTAAACATATGAGGAATGAAGGGGTTAATATCCTCTTCCTCGGCTGGATGAAGCTTGGGTCCCTCCTCCCTTCTGGCCCCTTATTAGCCTGCTCCTCCCCTCTCCCCTCCTCTTGGCCAGGCAGTCCCGACACCGACCTAGGGTTTCCGGGCGTAGCCGACGCTCCAGATCCTCGAGGTGGCGCTCTCCGTCGTCTTCGGGCTTAACATCGGGCGCATCCGGGGAGTCTGGTTGGAGCCAGCATGTTGTACGCAGCAGACAGGACCCTCATCCTCCTTCCAGGGCAGCTAGCCTGGCTTCTGAAGTTGTCCAGGGAGACCCACTTCCACCCACAGCAGCGACGGCGGCTCCTCCTCAACTACCGTCGACTTCCAGTAAGTTTAATTATATGGGGGCATGGGGGGCGGGTTCTGGGGCTAATGAGGTGGTCATGGCACTTAAGGCGGTGCTTGATCAGCTGCAACCACTACCTACCCCGCCAACCAAACCCCCCCCCCCACAGGCTAGCGTCCACAAAGATGCTTTCTTTTGTGGAGTTAGTCTGTTGGGCACTCACTTAGAGGGAGAAGTTAAAGAAAAAATATGGAACAATCAATACGTGGATATCTGGTCTTTAGTCACCGTGGACCAGCACACGGTGGATAAAGAACGGCGCCCGGCGGACAGAGTTTATGACCGTTGGCCGCGTGTGGCTAAGACAATGAATAATTGGCTGCAGGCGTTCGCAGTCTTAGGTTCGGTGATGGGTGAACGTCATCCAGAGTGTTGTTCGGAGATGTTTGTGTACCTGGATACAGTGTACACTGCGCACAAATCTCATGGTGGCTCCGCTTGGTGGAGGTACGATGAGGAGTTCCGCCGGCGTCTTTCCCTCCAACTGGAAATCGGATTGGGGGGGTCAAGGCGACCGACGTATGGTTGAGATTAATGGTTACACCAAAGCCTTCCTTTCCAAACGCGGCCACTGGACCAGGTACGGCGTCTCCATAGGGACCGGTGGCCATCAGACGCCGGGAGCATGTTGGCTCTTTAACCCCTTCGCGACCAGCGCCGTACATGTACGGCGCTGGGGCGATGCGGGCACATGGCGCCCGCTCGCGGGTGTGGCGGGCGTCATGGCCGGCAAGTCTCTGCTGTTTCTAACAGCAGAGACTTGCCGCTACTTACCGCCATCGGCGGCGTTTTCTGGGGTGACTAGATGCCGTGATCACACGTGATCACGGCATCTAGTTGCGTCTAAACCCGGAAGCGTTCGCTTCTGGGTGGTGTACAGACACCCCGTGTGGCCAATCGGGGTGTCTGTACACCATATGAAAACTGTAATCCTCGCTGGTGAGGATTACAGTTTTCAAACTGCAATTCTTATTCTGGCCACTAGATGGCAGGCCAGGATAAGAAATGAGCAATTGATGGATTTCTGAGTCTATAAAACCCAGAATTGCTCATAAAGAAAAAAAAAAAAGCCACAATTTATAAGCCCATATTTGAGCTTTCTAATAGTAAAAAAAAAAAAAAAAAAAATGTTAAAAAATATATAAAAAATAAAAAAGATGTAAAAGTTCAAATCACCCCCCTTTCCGTATAAGTAAAAAATAAATACCTAAATAACAATAAATATAGACATCATGGGTATCACTGTGACCGAAAACGCCCGTACTTTTAAAATATAAAAAAAAATTCCAATACGGCGAATTGTGTGGCGGAAAAAAGCGTCCAAATGGCGATTTGTCGTTTTTTGTCGCTTTTTTTTCTAAAAAAAATTAAATAAAAAGTGATCAAAAAGTCATACACACCCCAGAATGGTATCAATAAAAACTTCAGATCGTCCCGCAAAAAATGAGCCCCCATACAGCTCTGTACACATAAATACCAAAAAGTTATAGGGGTCAAGATTTGACAAGGAAAAAAAAAAAAGGGCAACTTTCTAATTATTTTATCACTATGAAAACGCAGGAAAAACTATACATATTAGGTATTGCCGGATTCGTACTGACCAGTAGAATGAAAGTAACGGATCAGTTTTAATGCACATCGAACGCTGTAAATAAGAAACCCGTAGAACTGTAGCGGAATAGCGTTTTCTTTGCAATTTCACCCGGTTTGGAATTTTTTTCCCGCTTCCCACTACACCGTATGCAATATTAAATGGTGGCGTTGGAAAGTACAACTTGTCCTGCAAAAAACAAGCCCTCATACAGCTATGTGAACAGAAAAATAAAAGAGTTATGGCTGTTTGAAGGCAGGGAGCGCAAAACGAAAATGCAGAACCGAAAAAAGCTCCGGGCGCGAAGGGGTTAATGAAGGCCACTGTAGGTTCGCAGGTTTGTGTAAATACAAACACGAATGTTCAGTCTGCGGGGGTCCCCATGCTGCACTCCGATGTCCCCAAGGAAAACCCCAGAAAACTCCCGCTACCCAGGGTGACCCAAAGGACCCCAGTGTCCATAACCGCGATGTCCCCCTGGCTAGACCTCTACCCCAATAAATCAGTGGCTGCCCAGTTACGTTTCAGTTTTACTTTCGTTTTTTTTATCCCCTTTACCCTAAGTAGACAACCAGTTTTTTTCGCAAAATCTTAAATCAGCCAGAGATCTCCCTGAGGTTTTAAGGGACAAACTGGCTAAGGAAGTCTCCCTTGGCAGAATAGAGGGCCCTTTTGCTTCCCCACCGTTCTTCAATCTACAAGTTTCCCAGTTAGGCGTTATTCCTAAGAAGGAGCCGGGCAAGTTTCGGCTTATCCATCTTCTGTCCCATCCTAAGGGCTGTTCTGTTAATGATGCGATAACACCAGAGGACACCTCGGTCTCTTATGTTCCGTTTGACAGGGCAGTTGCCCTTGTCCGGGAAGCGGGCCACGGTGCCTTTATGGCAAAATCGGATATTGAATCAGCCTTTCGCCTCCTCCCGGTTCATCCGGATTGCTACCATCTGCTGGGGTGTGCTATGGATGGCCAATTCTATTATGACACGTGCCTCCCAATGGGCTATTCCATTTCTTGCCACTATTTCGAAATGTTTAGCTCATTTCTAGAATGGGTGGTACGGTATGAATCGGGTTCCCATTCGGTCATCCATTACCTAGACAATTTTTTATTTGTCGCCCCCGGGAATGGAGAGGGTTGCTGATTCCTATTGAACACCTTCTGGTATTACATGAGACTTTTCGGTGTCCCACTGTCGACGGAAAAAAAACGGAAGGTCCCGTCACTTGCCTATCCTTCTTAGGCATTGAAATTGATTCTGTTGAGATGGTTTTTCGCCTCCCGGCGGATAAACTTCATCATTTGTTGCAATTGATTCACGGATTCTTGTCAGTCCAGAAAGCCACTCTCCTACAGGTGCAAGCCCTCCTGGGTTTACTAGTGTTCACATGCAGGATTATGCCGATGGGCAAGGTTTTTTCCCGCCGCCTGTCCCTGGCTACACGTGGAGCCACTTCACCCCAACACCACATACGAATTACGAAACCCCTGAAAGCTGATCTACAGGTGTGGAGACAATTCTTGTTGACATACAATGGACATACTTGTTTCAGGTCGGCTGAACGCTCTAGCTCCGAGCTGGCCCTATTCACTGATGCTGCTGGTTCCTGTGGATTTGGGGCTATTTACGGCAACGAATGGTGCGCCTCGCCGTGGCCTGAATCTTGGTCCTCAGCAGGGTTATGCAGAAACTTGACTTTGCTGGAACTATTCCCTATTATAGTGGCGGTGGAGATTTGGGGTTCCAGTTTAGCCAACCATCACGTGTGTTTCTGGTCGGATAACCTAAGTGTTGTACATTGTATTAATCACTTGACGTCTTCGTCACTACCAGTCCTTAGTCTTCTTCGCCACCTGGTGCTTAGATGTTTGGAACACAATATTGTCTTTAGGGCCTATCATGTCCCAGGTTACTTAAATGTTACTGCTGATGCTTTATGTCGTTTTCATTGGCAGGAATTTCGAGACCTACTGCCGGAAGCGAGCGCAGTTGGCGTGCCATGTCCATTCCACCTGTGGCGCCTGCTGAACAATATTTGATGCCATTAATATCAGCTTCGGTTACACCCGCGACTTGGAAGGCTCATGGTAAGGTGTGGATGTCATTTATGTTACTGACCGGCGACAGAGAAGTATATAGGGCGGAGACAGTCTAGAGGTGGCGATGGAATATTTGTCTCACCTGCGGCAACAGGGAGTTGCAGCGGCGTCTGTCTGGTGTGGCGTTTCATTTACGGCTCCGTAGTTGGCCAGACGTTACAAATGGTTTTATCCTCACGCAAGCATTGAGAGGTTGGCGCAAGGAGCATGTCCGGAAGGAATGCAGGCGCCCAGTATCCTATAAGCTGCTTTGCGAATTGGTAACTGCATGCCAAACCGTCAGTAGTTCACCTTTTGAGTCCTCCCTGCTAGCTACAGGTTTTAGCCTTGCATTTTACGCATTAGTGAGCTGCTACCCTCTTTACGCACAGGAACGGGTGGCCTCCTTACTGAAGACGTACTTATTTGCCATGACTCGGTCAGAATATGCATAAGTCGAGCTAAGACTGATCAGTTCGGTAAGGGGGCATGGATCCCTCTTCGGACCGTTATAGGCCCTGTTTGCCCGGTTCATTTGGTGGGTGCATTCTCTAGTATTCGCCCTTTGGGCAGACATTTCCTCGTGCACCAGGACTCCTCCCCACTGACTAAATTTCAGTTCGCTTCGCTTTTTAAAAAATGC
Organism: Rhinella marina; assembly: GCA_900303285.1. Taxonomy (NCBI): domain Eukaryota; kingdom Metazoa; phylum Chordata; class Amphibia; order Anura; family Bufonidae; genus Rhinella; species Rhinella marina. Next base: position 29,028 of record ONZH01022972.1, read on the forward strand.
CTAACGCAGGTAGGCGTGGACACTACAAGCTTTGGCACGCATTCCTTTAGAATTGGCGCAGCGACAGAAGCAGCGTGTGCGGGCCTCCCGGATGTAGATGTCATGCGCATCGGCAGATCGCGCTCTGCCTGTTTCAATACTTATGTTCGCCCTGACCTGTTGTGAACAAAAAAAAATATAAAAATATTCTACTTTCTTCCTCCCCGATTATTACAAGGTCCCAGGCGGTATACATGCCTTTTCTTTGTTTTTTCTTTGCAGGTGCAGTTCGACCGGCAGTCTGGATAGTCGGCCACTCCTATGTCTTTTGGGCGGCACAAAGGGCTGACTGCAGACCGGGTGGCCTTACGTTAGGCTTTAGGGAGGTAGATGTTCACTGGCGGGGCTTTCGTGGCCTTCGTTGGGCTCAGGTCCTTCCAGAGGTGGTATCCATTAGCAGGTCCACCTCGGGGCCAGTTATCCTGGTCATACATGCCGGGGGCAACGACCTCTGTAACTTAGGCATGGCCGAGCTGATGACACTTATGCGGGCGGATATGGAACGTTTTCGTCCTTTTTTCCAGAATTAGTTCTTGTCTGGTCGGAAATAGTCCCCCGGGTTGTGTGGCATGGCGCCAGGGATGCAGAGGCTCTGGAGAAATGCCGCATAACTAATGGGCCCTGACGGTGTTCATCTTACAGAGATAGTCTTGGACATCTTCCTCTCTGGCATTCAGAACGGGGTTGAGCATGCCATGTTTCTATTGGGTGGTGGTCGGAGCCCCGTGTAGGGGTACAGGGGCTCCTTGGTGGCAGTAACAACATGTTGACAAGTTCATGAAAGAGTTAACAGCGGACTTGCCCGCTGGGAGTCCAGTGGTCGGCATACCGCGCACGGATTATTGATGTTCCGAGCAGTTCTAAGCTCGAGGTTTGGTTGTGTCATAAGTGGAAAAGGAATAAAAGCTGTGGCCGATCACCACCCAATATATGGTATTTGTGTCTCATTTGGGAGTTGGGATATTGGTCAAGTGGGGAAGAGCAAGCATGGTTCAAGGTGGAGTGTTTGATTATGGGATTCCCGGTAGTCCAGGAGAGCAGAACTATGTCCCACTGAAAAGACAAGAGCACTGCACAGGTTACAGCATCAGGCACTGGTTAAGGGACAAGGTCTTTATGACATCTCTGTGATGTCATCGGAGTATGCAGAAGGGAGTGCATAACGTGGGCTCAGGAGCTGAGAATGCTCCATACAAGGCAGGTTTCTGCTATGTTATACATACGACACACATCTACCCTTCTAACACCTCAATTGTGAGGTTCCTTTCAACCACAGCATCTGGGTGGTTAGACAGAAGATGGGGCTCAACGTTTCTTTCTCCAACAAAACATAAGTATAGAAAATATAGAGATTGCTGTCACACCCAGGCCCTTCTGAATCTAAGAGGGACCAAAAGGTCCACCTGTCCCATAAGAGTAGACCAGTGCTGTACACTACTCATGATAGCTGAAGGCTCTGTTCATTATTTTACATTGGAGCCCATGAGCTTGAAGTTACTCATCTAGATTTAGAGAGGTTTTCTAATAAAAACTTGTTTATATGGACAGAGATCTGGAAACTGATGCTGGTGTCCGTCCTTTAGGTCCAATATAGTCTCTGTGGTTATTATCTTATGTATTGGTGGGTAAGCAACGAGAAATGAAATACTGTAGTCAAGATTTTTTTTATTTTATTTTTTATTTTTTCGAGGAAAAGAGGGAGGGGAGAATGAGGGAAGGGAAGATTGTTTTTGTATTTTGGGGAAATATTTGTTTTTTTTTAATTATTTTTAAGGAAGGGGATAAAGGAGAGAAAAGGAAAGGAGATATGGGGGGAAGGAAAGAATTGTTTTGGGGGGAGGTTTAGAGTTTTTTTTTGTTTTTTGTTTTTTTGAAAGGTGGCAGTAGTTCAGGGTGGTGCTCGACCGTTCACCTTTACACTTGGTCTTTTTCCAGAGGCTCTTGATATTTGATTTTTCTCCTCCAGAAAATGCAGATGCTGAAAAAAAGAAAATCTATCAGTTATTGTGATATCCGCTATTTATATGTCAGCTCTGAATGAAATGTGCGCACAGATCCTTAGATGTGTTCTCGTTACATTGGCTGCTTATCAGTCCACTGACATTATAACATGTCTGGTCTTGTAATATGCACCAAATTTACCATGAAGCGTGCAGCACTGTGATGGATCTAGAGCATCTTGTGACTGCTTGGACTAAGTTTACACTGTGTAAATATTAGCCAGCAATAATACCCGAGCTCCATAGAGTATCTTATAAATGCCACCTACCATATGCCAGCGATCAGCATGATGGTGACGGAGCCGGCCACAGATACTGCTGTGAGGGAAGCATTGCTGTTACGGAGCTCCTCTAGAAGTGGCGGCTCAGGCGCTGTGATGTCAAGCACATCAGGAAGTGTAGGGCGAGGATGGTATTTTTCCGTTGCCAGGTCCGATCCACTGATGAGTTAGGAAAACAATGACATTAATAGTTGATACCATGAAGAGAATGACAATGACATTGTAGTGTATCTTATATTACCACCCAGCATAGTGCCAGTAATAATATGTCCTCACCTGCCATTGTAGGCGATCTTACTCACTGGCACATCAGAGTCCAGGATGGTGGTACACGTGTACCGGCCGGAGTCTCCCTTCATCACACCCTTGATCACTAGGTAGGGCTCCCGGGTGACTTTGGGTTCATGTTCACAATGCTAGAGAGATAATATGGAGAGCTGTTAGATCCTCATATGTCACAATTATTTATATTATATTTGTCATTTATCATTCTTAATAATATTGGTGGCAATATTGCCCCCCCCCCAGATCTGGAAATTACCCAAATACATGACCCATCATACCCAATGACAACAGCGACCATTAAATTAAAGATTGCCATGTCTACTGAAAAATATCCAAAAATATTCCTATTCAGACAACAATCTATAAAATTACTGTTGATAATTTGCTGACATGACAAAGTCTGATTTTAGACTATAATGAGCAGCCTGATGACTTTCTGATAAGTGTTTTGGGTAATGAAAGAATGAGTTTGGGAAACGACACTTTACTATGATGTCCCTAGAACTTATATTGAATAATTTCCCAGATTTACACTTATTTTCTTAGGAATCTGCATTGTACATACCAGGGTGAACACATTCTTGTAGGAGTCCTCCAGCCTCGTGTACCATTCAAAGCTACAGTCCAGAATCAGTTCTTCAAACTCTGGAACTTGTATATTTTTCTCTAGAAAAAGGAAAATGAAAGAAGATATTATAGAAGTAAATAAGGCATCGGAGCTGCCATGGCAACCATTCGCCCCCTGCCAGCGCAGCTTGGGGGGCCGATGGAGTCAGAGTGAGCTCACTCCCTCTGCAGACTCGGCACATGCCGCGATCAGCGCTGACCGTGGTGTGTGAAAGGGTTAATCCACTGGCATCACTGCACACATCGATGCTGGCAGATGCAGCAAGGGACCATACATGTACGTGATTTTGCGGAAAAGGGGTTAAGGAGGGGGATAAGGGAGAGAAAAGGACAGGACGATTCAAAGCTACAGTCCAGAATCAGTTCTTCAAACTCTGGAATTTATCAAGGAAAATGAAAGAAGATATTATAGCAATGGTTGTGTAGATCTTCTGTTCTTCATTTAAAGGGGTTGTCTCAATAACGTCTCCTTCCATATGACCTAATAGGAAATATGGGCATCATAGAGGGGACTGATAGTAACTGGTTATATTCCGCTATCTGCTCACCTCCACAGTTTACAGTCTCTGCCAGATGAGACTTGTGGTCTTTACATGGAGAGCAGGACCGTCCAGTTTTCAGTTCTGAGAAAAGAGGAAATAAATGAAATATGAGCCAAGCATTAAAGATACTTTATAATATTAGAATAAATATGATAATCATGTGCTGGTATCTATCACCCCTCTGTCACCAGCACATGGACAATATACCGTACAAGCTGCCACAAATCTCCCTGATAGTCTGATTATGGACGGAATCATGTTAATGTAAATGTCCTCCTGCTTCAGGAAGTCTGATTCTCTGCCATGAACTATGGACTATTGGAAGTGACTGGAATACTTAGTGTATGGGGTGGATTTGGGGTCCTATATATTATTGATACTACCGTATGAATGTAGATGAAATATTCAAAAACACTTAATTCGGTTACTGTGGCAAAACCAGAAGTACATTTGCAGGGAGGTCAGTGAAGGGACTGACAGGTACTTATACTGACTGAGGAACAGGAGGCAGAACTACCGGACCTTCTGGCTTCTTTATGGTCAAAAGGAGCGGCTGATGTTGGCCTTATGAAAGGTATGGAACCAGTTAATATAACTCCTAGGTCCACTTTTAGGCCCCATCAGAGACAAGGTCACAGAGGACAGAGCACGAATTGGACTGAGGGCGCAGTATATTGATGACATTTTCATTCTTTGGAATGGGAATAAGTCTGCCTTTGAGTCCTTTGTATCTCATCTCAATATGAATCAGATGGGGATGAGACCTAGGCTCCATTCACACGTCCTGTTTTTCTTTCCTGATTCGATCCTGATTTTTTCAGGACCCATTGAAATGAATGGATCCAGATCAGGATCGAATCAGGAAAGAAAAACAGGACGTGTGAATGGAGCCTTAACTGCGAATCCCACAGCCACTCCCTCCCCTTTTTGGATGTTCGCATCACTAGAAATAGTAAAGGAGAACTTGATACTACTGTCTACAGGAAACCGAATGCCACCAATTCCCTCCTGAGGTGGGAGAGCAGTCATCCACTCCCCCTCAGGAGGGGTATCCCAATGGGACAATATCTCCGATTGTGGAGAAATTGTACTACCAAACGTGACTTTATCTCACAGGCCTCGGACCTGAGACAGCGGTTTTTGCAGAGGGGGTACCCAGATGAAGTGTTGAGACCAGCCTTCAGAGCAGCACTTGCTCAAGACAGATTCAATCTGCTGACTCCTAAAGGGAGTGGGAACTCAGATGCCAAGGTAATACGATTTATTACCATCTTTGATAAGGAAGCAAGACAATTATGCCAAATTCTCATTAATCATTGGGATGTCCTCAAACTGGATCCCGACCTTAATGATGTGTTAGGTGATTCTCGCCAAAGCCTCCGAGATAAACTGGTACATAGCCATTTCAGTTCACCAGTTAGACATACATCTTGGCTTCCTAATCGCATCCAAGGCTGTTACAAATGTAGTGGTTGTATTGCCTGCAAACATATTCAAATCACGAAAACTTTCAGGAGCCACGTTACTGGTAAGGAATATACCATATGGCACTATATAAACTGCAAATCACGGGGTGTTATATATCTCCTTACCTATGAATGTGGCTTAGAATATATTGGCAAAACCATACGTGAGTTCTGAAGACGAGTTGGGGAACACTTAAATGACGTGTTACACAAAAAGGACACTCCAGTTTCAAAACCTGTACAACCTATACATAACGGACATGCGAGGCTAACATTCATGGGAATTGATCTGGTCAAACCACCAATTAGAGGAGGTGATTGGTACAGGATGCTTCTCCAGCGGGAAACTAGGTGGATTTTCTATCTTCGGCTGAATTTCAGCTGTTTTTTGTAATCCCCCCTCCTTTTAGCAGCTATTTACCAGTAACTGTGTTTATTGGCTATGTTGATTGATCTGATTATTATGCTTTGCATTGTCCAAGTCACAGATTTTCATTAATAGGTTAGGATCTTAGGACTCACATTTGATCGCCGGTCTATGACCACCATTTGTCCCTCTTCTGTTTCATTTTTCGTTTTACTTATTTTTTTAACTTGTGTATATATTCTTTGGCATGGAACATGCATGTCAAGGTCTGATGATGATATGATTCTGACCTGACATGCAGCTTCCATGGATATTCACTATTATTATTTTTGCCAATAATTATCTTTGATTTAGGTATCACCGTGTATGCCTTATTCTGCCATGTGATGCATGGTTTTACATATATATCTGATACTGGGGGACCTGCCAAGAAATGCCACACTTTTGTTTATTGTACCTCTGGATTGAGGTTGGTTACCAGGGACGCCTTGGATCTATGGCGTCACTTTCTGTTAGTTACCAGGAAGCATCATGTAACGTTGGAGCGTGCTGTCCTGCGCTCCCCATGACTCCCGCCCCCGGTCGTGTGGCTACGCTCTGTCATGTGATCGGGACGCAGTTCAAGTGATTGGCAAAGTGGGGCGGACTGCGGGAGGCACGCTCCAAGCGCCTATTTAAACATGCCAATGGTAACTACACTCTGTTGCTGATAGGCGCCCTGTTCCCCTGCACTAGGGACAGCCCTTTATCCCTATCATGGGATAGCATCCAGATTTATGTTTTAGCGCATTCACGTGTTCGCACTGGCACGGTGTATGTTAGATGCCGCCACAGTTTGTTTTTTGGTATTAGGCGTTTGATTTTGGTACCAGTCACCTATTCCCACTGGAATTGTGAAACCCTTATGTAGTTGCAATTATCTATTATTGGATGTCTGACCATCTTAGAGGCCCTGAACATTGCACTGATCTCAGGGGGTCTTTTTTTCTATATTTCACTATTCATTCTGTCACACTCCCCTGAAGAGTTATCGACAGAAACGTGCCATGTCGGGAGTGGGCACGAGGAATCTACTTTAGGGATTTGGCCGTCCTTAAGGACAGGTATCCAGACGGGGTTGCCCCTTTGGGGGCGGGTGCTCTGTGTAGATAGGTAGGGTGGTTAAAGTCCCCCCCTCAAGTTGATAGGGTTTTATTAGGGACCGTGTCCACTCCTGTGTGATCATCGTCTTCGGGCACCTCGTATCTTGTCACGGATCCTAACGGTTGTTCCCATCTACTGACTGACCATTATACCTGGTGGATGGGTAAGATTGTTCCAACTGCGTCCTTGAACGGATAACATTGGATTTATTTATTATTAATCTGGATTATTCTACATAAACCATTTGTATTAGTATACCTATTAAAAGTTATTTTTTATGTTGAATCAAATGACATGTCTTGTGGATTTTGCTTAAGATTATCAGCTCAAACAAAGCTGAAGGCATAAAACCCATAATTGAGGCCTTGCTTGAAGCTGAAGTTATCATTGAGAGCCCGGATTCACCCTGTAATACACCCTTGTTTCCTGCCCCTAAAGTATCACCCTCGATAGAGTGGAAAATGGTCCAAGTCCCGCAGGCAGTCTTACCAAGGGCACCTACTGTCCTTGATCTAAATACCCTTTTCAGTATATTTGTACGTAAGGACAGTCAGATTTGGTTTGCTTTCACCTACAAGGGAAAAAGGTATATGTTCACCAGGATACCTCAGAGGTACTTGGAGTCACCAACTATATTTTCTCAGGCTATGTCAGCAAATCTTGCAAAGTTTGAGCCTCCTAAAGGAAGCCGGCTTCTGCTATATGTGGATGATATTCTGCTAACCTCAGAAATGAGTGAGGATGACCAATTTTTGCAGAAGCTGGATTTCCAGCTATGCAGCAATTGCAGCACCCCTTGATCTATGATACACCTCTGGCCGCCATAAACCCAACTGAATGGTCACCAGAAGCAGAGAGCTTTCTGTAGATTATGTTGTAGTGACACGAGAAAAGTACTTGTAGCTAAACCACTCCTGAGACACCTCTCAGCACAAGCGGCTGAGTTGATAGCTCTAAGAGGCGTGCAGACCAACAGACATATACACAGATAGCCAGTATGACTTCTTCTTCTCTATGGTCCATGTGTTTGGCCAACATTGGAAAAACAGGGGAATGGTCACTTCCTCTGGGAAAACCATAAACATAAAGACTAGATTTTACAATTACTAGATGCTATACAATTACCAAGTAAGGTCGCTGTCTGTAAATGTGCTGCACATACTAGAGAGATTATCTCATTTCTATAGGAAATGATAAAGCTGAAGCGGCAGCCAAACAAGCAGCTCTAACACAGGTCTAGACATCACAACCTGAGCCTGAGCTCGTAGATCTCCAAATACTAAAAGATATGCAGCAGTCCTCACCTAAAAGTGACCAACAAAAATGGGTAAATAAGGGTGCAATCAAGAAAGATGACATATGTATATCCCCAAGGGAAATACATGTTACCCAGCAATCTTTTCAGGTATGTAGTTATACTAAGCCATGGAACAAGTCATGTCTCAACAGGAGGGATGGTAGAGATAATATGAAGGGTCTTCACAGCCTATGGATTTACTAATTACAAAAAAAATAGTAACTAAATAAATTTGTCTCTCGTGTTTAATTTGTTAAAAACACAATGCCCAAGGTCAGATTTAACCCTTGCTGATTACATGGTAAAAATGCCAACCAACAAAGAAGTTTCTGTTCCCAATCTCATTCCAGGTGATCCGGTAGAAAAGCCTGGTGACTGGGTCCTGGTTAAGGTCATCAACCCCACTGGGAGGGCCCATACCAAGTCCTGCTAACAACACCTACAGCTGTCAAAATTGCAGAATGTACCTCTTGGATCCTCCGATCCCACTGTAAACTGGTTAGGAAAGTAGGGATAGAATAAGATCTGATCTAATTGTCAAAAAGTCCAGCATTTTGCGGACCGCACATGGCCGGCTCTATAATAGAAATGCCTTTTCTTGTCCGTGGATTCGGACAAGAATAGGACATGTTTTGTTTTTTTTTGCACGGACGCGGAACGGAAGTGTGAATGCGGACGGCACACCATTGAAAATAATTTTGCGAAACGGATGTGGACACATTCTGCGGACGTGTGAATGGAGCCTTAGGGAGGGCTTGTCTCAAACCTGGTGAAGACTCCCTACCCCTATCCCGTACAAAAAGATCAGATCTAGGATGCCTTCATGAGGGACAGTACTGGTGGGATGGGTTTTAATAGGATTCTTTGGAGGAACTGCAATTAGGACAGGTGGACTGAGAACGGGCTACCTTGCAGATCCTATGGACTGGTATAATACTGTTCCTTGACTGTAACCCAATCAATATAACTTTTTATGTTTCAGAAAACATCTACGGTAGAGATAGACAAGTGTCAGATTAGGGACCAAGCAGCTAGATCATGATAAATATATGCTTTATACCTACTAACATCCCAGACAATCGTAAATGTTCAGCCTGGGATTTAGCAATTTGCAACACTGGAAAGGATTTTGGGTATAGATTACGCGGAACACAAGACCCAACTAGTTTACAGGAGAGGTTGAAAGTAATTAAGAAAGCTAGCTCAGAGTGTACTGAACGGATAAATTGCTAATAACTTTGAAGAACCCTCAAAAGAGTGACCAGCGATTGTTTGCCATTGTTGCTTATTAGAGATGAGCGAGCAAGCTCGTCCGAGCTTGGTGCTCGTTCGAGTATTACGGTACTCGTAAGTACTCGCTGCTCGGACGAGTATCTCGCCATGCTCGAGGAAATGGCAACTTCCGCATTCTGCATTTTTGGCGCCTATAAACTCAGCCAATCACAAGCCAGGAGACTCTACGGTACACCCAGCATCACGTGGGGCCCTTACATGTCGATAGCAGGGGTTGGCTGGCCTGATCAGGTGACCCTGGAATATACTAGTGACTGCCCACGGTGCTCGGCTCAGATGCCGTCTGGATGTCGTTAGGGATAGAGCTGCTGCCTTTCAGGGAGAGTGTTAGGGCCTGCATTTAGTTCTTTGTTAGGCAGGAGTGATCTCACAAGAACCCAACAGCCCTTCTAAGGGCTACAAGACATTTTTATTTGGTCTCCTGGCTGGGCTGGCTGGCACTAGTAGTGCAGCTATCGCCATATATAACCCTTTTTTTTTTTAATTGTTATATCTCAGTGATACAAATCCATTTCACACAGCTGTGTGGAACCATTCTGTGTGTCACAGTTCAGCTGTCCACTCAACACAATCCGTATTTTCTGTCCAGGTGACACATTCTGTACGTCACTTAATTAAAAAAGGTCTTTTGCGCTCACTGATACAGCTAGATTAGAAAAATCTCTGTGCGACATTTGTCTGGGTTGCAACTAAGCAGACCAAGTCTGCCTAATCTAATAGTTTCCGTGTAATTGCTCCATACTGCACGGTACGTAATAACATACGTAATTTTGATCTAACTTATCCACCTATATATTTACTTGTTCAGATTGAACAAGTTTGTGGGTTTCAGTACAGCAGGCCCATTTATTTATTTTTTTATATAATACACTTATATACAGAAAATGTTGAACCCCAGGGCTAAGGGTCGAGGACAAGGGCGTGGGCATTCAATTACTGCAGGGGGCAGAGGCCGTGGTCCTGGGCAGGGTGAGACAGTACCTGCTGATGAGGGAGCAGGGGAACGCCGCAGAGCTACACTCCCTAGCTTCATGTCTCAACTTACAGGGACACATGGTAGAGGACTGTTGAAACCACAACAGTGCGAACAGCTGATGTCGTGGACTGCGGACAATGCTTCAAGTAATTTGTCCACCAGTCAGTCTTCCACGCAGTCCACCCACGTTACCCAAGGGAGCACTCCTCTGGCTCCTACACCTCAACCTCCTTCCCCCCAGTCTGCCCCCTCCCAGGAAAATTTGGAATGCGATCCGGCATACTCTCAGGAACTGTTTTCTGGACCCTTCCCAGAGTCACAAACCACTTCTCAGGTTGCTGCTGACCTCGTTCCGATGCCCAAGTTTTCCAACTGTCGCAGTCTGTGGGTGATGATGATGACAATGTTGACTTAGTGGAACAAGTTTGTAAAGAGGTGTCGGACGATGAGGAGACACGGTTGTCAGACAGTGGTGAAGTTGTTGTCAGGGCAGGAAGTCCGAGGGGGGAGCAGACTGAGGAATCAGAGGATGACGAGGTGACTGACCCAAGCTGGGTTGATAAGCCGAGTGAAGACAGTGCCTCTGAGGCGGAGGCGAGTGCTGCACCAGAACAGGTTGGAAGAGGCAGTGGTGTGGCCAGAGGGAGAAGCAGGGCCAGAGCTGGTGCATCAGCAGCAACTGTTTCACGTAGTGAAGCTCCCGTGGCGAGGCCTAGATGTTCGCAAGTCTGGAGGTTCTTTAAAGAAAGTGAGGATGACCGACGGACTGCGGTGTGCAACCCGTGCCACACCAGGATCAGCAGGGGTGCCACCACTACTAGCCTAACCACCACCAGCATGCGCAGGCATATGAGTGCTAAACACCCCACTCAATGGAACCAAGGCCGTTCACCTCCTGCGGGTCACACCACTGCTCCTTCCCCTGTGTCACTCGCTGCCTCTGCTAGTCAACCCCCTGCCCAGGACCCCGGCACGAGCGCCTCCCGCCGGAAAACCACACCTTCGCCTCCACGATCCTCCACAGCGTCCACCAATGTGTCCCAGCGCAGCGTTCAGCTGTCTTTACAGCAGACGCTGGAGCGCAAAAGGAAATACAGTTCCACCCACCCACATGCCCAAGCCCTCAACGTCCACATCTACAAATTGCTAAGCCTGGAGATGCTGCCCTATAGGCTGGTAGAGACCGAGGCCTTTCGCAATCTCATGGCGGTGGCTACCCCTCGGTATTCGGTCCCCAGCCGCCACTATTTTTCCCGATGTGCCGTCCCAGCCCTACACCAGCACGTGTCGGAGAACATCATCCATGCCCTGACCAACGCTGTTTCTGAGAAGGTCCACCTAGCCACGGACACGTGGACAAGTGCTGCCGGGCAGGGACACTATATCTCACTGACGGCACATTGGGTTAACTTGGTGGAGGCTGGGACCGAGACTGACCCTGGGGCTGCTCATATACTGCCCACACCGAGGATTGCGGGACCTACCTCGGTCACGGTCTCTCAGACATACTATGCCTCCTCCTCCGACCCCTCCTCCTCCTCCACCGAATTACCATCCGTGGGCACGGCGCCTTCAGTCGGTAGCTCTAGGCGCAGCAGCAGTGCCGTGGGTAAGCGCCAGCAGGCGGTGCTCAAACTGCTGAGCTTAGGTGACAAAAGGCACACCGCCCAAGAGCTGTTACAGGGCATCACGGCGCAGACCGATGTGTGGCTGGCACCGCTGAACCTCAAGCCAGGCATGGTTGTGTGTGACAACGGGCGTAACCTGGTGGCGGCTCTGCAACTCGGCAGACTGACACATGTGCCATGCCTGGCCCACGTGTTCAATCTAATAGTTCAGCGGTTCCTCAAGACATACCCCAATCTGTCTGATTTGCTCACCAAGGTGCGCCGCAGCTGTGCGCATTTCCGCAAGTCGACCACAGATGCTGCCACTCTCAGGGCAGCGCAGCGCCGCCTACAACTGCCCGCTCACCGACTGTTGTGCGACGTGCCCACGAGATGGAATTCGACATTAAACATGTTATCCAGAGTTTACCAGCAGCACAGAGCGATTGTAGACTGCCAGATGTCATCTTCCACCAGAACTGGTAGTCAGGTCAATCAGATTCCTCAAGTCTACAATGAGGAGTGGAGGTGGATGTCTGATATCTGCCAGGTGTTGAGCAACTTTGAGGAGTCAACACAGATGGTCAGCGGCGATGCCGCCATTATCAGCCTCACCATCCCGCTGCTTTGCCTGTTGAAAAACTCACTGCTCAGCATGAAGTCGGATGCTTTGCGCTTGTCACAAGAGATGGTGGAGGAAGATACGTCGCTTGATAGCCAGAGCACCCTCCAGTCTGTTTCTCAGCGCGTATCGGAGGAGGGGGATGAGGATGAGGAGGACGAGGAAGAGGAGGATAATGTCGGCGAGACAGAAGAGGGTACCAGTGCTCAGTCCTTCTTAACTCTTGAGCGTGTATGGGCTGAAGAGGAGGAGGAGGAAATGGAGAGCGAGGCCAGTGAGGAGAGGGAATTCTTGTGTGTTGGGACTCTGGCGCACATGGCAGACTTCATGTTAGGCTGCCTATCCCGTGACCCTCGTGGTAGAAGCATTTTTTCAAACACCGATTACTGGGTGTTCACTCTCCTGGACCCACGGTACAAGCAGAAACCTTTCCACTCTCAATTCCCTGCAGAGGAAAAGGAGTATGAGAGTGAATAGATATCACAGGCCCTGGTTGCACAAGCTGAAACAATCCTTCCCATCTGACGCCGCTAGCGGCAGAGGGCATGGTTCTGTGGGCCAAGTAGCGGGGGAGAGGAGGCGAGCAGGCAGCTTGTCCAGCACTGGCAGGGGAACGCTCTCCAAGGCCTTTGCAGTTTTATGTCACCCCAGCAAGACACTGTCACCTGTCCCAGTCTAGGCAAGAGTAGGGGGGAGCTGTACAGAAAAGATGGTGAGGGAGTACCTAGCTGACCATACCCAACGTCCGTAGCGATCACTCTGCTCCATACAACTACTGGGTTTCAAAGCTGGACACGTGGCCTGAACTGACGCTGTACGCCTTGGAGGTGCTGGCCTGCTCTGCCGCTAGCGTGCTGTCAGAGCGGGTATTCAGTGCAGCTGGTGGCGTCATCACCGATAAGCGTACACGCCTGTCAACTGACAGCGCTGACAGTCTGACGCTTATTAAAATGAACAAAGCCTGGATTTCACCGGAATTTAAATCTCCTCCGGGGGAAAGCAGCTAAAGATTTACATTACTTATGTATCCGATTCCTCTTCTCTACTCCTCCTTGTCGTCTTTGCCTGACCAAAAAAACGCCATTTTTTTAGAGGTCCAACTGGCACTCTTACCACAATTTTTAAGGAGGGCCCCCTACAGGCCCTCTCTTCAAAAACAATTTTTCATGAGGTCCACCTACAGGCCCTCTCTCCAAACAATTTTTCCGGAGGTCCACCTACAGGCCCTCTCTCCAAACAATTTTTCCGGAGGTCCACCTACAGGCCCTCTCTCCAAACAATTTTTCCGGAGGTCCACCTACAGGCCCTCTCTCCAAACAATTTTTCCGGAGGTCCACCTACAGGCCCTCTTCCAAACAATTTTTCCGGAGTCCACCTAAGGCTCTCTCCAAAACAATTTTTCCGGAGGTCCCTATACAAATCCATTTCATAAAATCCTTTTTTCTCTTAACTGATCTATACTGAACGTCACTTTTAAAAAATACGTCTTTTTCCCTCTCTTTCGCTCTCTCCAAACTATTTTTCCGGATAGGTGCCATATAAGGTATTAAACTGAGAAGAATACATAGAAACACATACCACTCTTGATCAAGTGCATAGTGACAACTGACCGGTTGATGCTAAATTTTTAAGTTGGGGTCCTGCGTCGTCATTTCGAACTCCATCTGGGCTGTTGTCACCACCA